>CAKNYM010049523.1:0-10293 GCA_932195095.1 Andricus curvator
ACTTTTGTTCTTCCTTTTTTTGGTCAAATTTCGAAAACTATTGAATTTATGTTGAAAAAATTTAATATTCATACTATTTTCCGTATACCATTTAAAATGGATTCAATAATAAATTTTGGTAAAGATCCTTTAGATAAATTTGAAAAAGGTGGTGTTGTTTACAAGATCACTTGCAAGATCTGTAAGATGACTTATGTGGGACAGACTGGCAGACTTCTTAATACTAGGGTGGAGGAACACAAAAGTGATGTTCGTTTAGGAAGTTGTTATAAGAGTGTTCTTGCTAGACATACGAGAGGGCTTGTTGATGTTGACCAAAAGTTTGACTGGGATAATGTTGAAATTTTACACAGTGAAAGTAATGAGAGAAAGAGAATTCATGGAAATGCTTTATAATAAAAAACAAAATAAGTTGTCTATTAATTTAAAAACTGATTTGGATAAATTAAACAAAAGCTATTCTAGTATTAATAATTACATTTAGCAATAAATTTTCATGGGTCTGGACATTCTCTCATTTCTTGTTTATTTATAACGGATTTGTCTTTTGACCCACATTCAGTTGTCAGGTATCGAGTTGATAGCGTCGTTATTTCGTCGCTGTTCCTACCTGCTCTAATTTTTCTTGCCTTGATAAGGGTGCTGTGTGAGCACCGAAACGTTGGTAAATATTGTTAATGCTTTCATATTGTGATTTGATAATAATAAAAATAAAAAAGACGAAAGAAACAAAAAAGAAAAGGAAGGGGATTTGGTTGGTTGCCTTCTCATTTTTCTTTCCTCCTTTTTATTTTTGTGCAAAGAAACAAATTTTTTTGTTTTGAGGAATTGCAATAGGAGCATCTTGTGGTGTTTGTCCAAATTTGATCGTTGAATTCTTGTTTTATTTTCAGGAATTCTATACATTAATTAGAATTTTTCATGTGTAAAATATTCCGTAGTTTTTTCCGAAGGAAGTTATGTGTCAAATTAGGTTTACGGTTGAGAGCATTTTGATATTCAACAATATTATAATAGTCATCATTATCTAGCGAAGAAAAAAGTTAAAATTGCTTGTTTCCTTAAGATTTGATATAATAATTGTAGATTTGAATAGAAGCTTGTTTAAAAAAAAACATTTTCTTTATGATTCAAGACTGTGGGAATAGAGGTGCGGGTCACCAATGAAGTCCTGGGTTCTTCAGTGGTTGAGGGTGACGGAAAAAGGGATGTTGTGCCTCCATGGACTGTCACGTCAGCTCCGAGTAGGACAAGTCCACCAACTCCAACATACCCTCACCAATACTTGTCACCACATGTATTCCAAGGACGAAACTCCCTCTGCTCAGCAAACGGTAAGTTTTCCAATAATTGCGACCTGGTATATACGCATTCACAACATCTCTGCAGTACATGTCATACTTATTAGTGCATACTGGTTAGAGACATATCTTATTAATACAAGTATTTCCGATAGGCTAATTGTGGTGTTGGTTAACAGAGAGACTCAAATTACAGTAGTTTCACCTATATACGTGTGTTTTAATTGCTTTCATCACCACATGTCTCGTAATTAGCAACAAGGGATAGCAAATTTCCCTTTGTGTTTCGCATCATTAATTTCAGAATCGCAGAAATTAAGTCAAGTGGCAGTATAGAATGAAGAGCAAGCGAATAAATGATAATAAATCCTTTCGAGATGACTCCAGAATAATTAGACAAATGATGTATGAAACACCAGGGATGGAAGAAAATTACACTAAGATCATAGAGGAAATCATCTAAATGGTTATCCAATATTTTCATATTATTGAAGCTCTTAGGGGCCGTACTTAAATTACGTAACTGATTATAGGCCCTCTCTGCGACCCTCCTTCCCTCCTGTAACTAATTGTCACAAAATATTTCTACCCCCCCCCCCCCCTTAATGTAGCTAATTTTTAGTTTTCAAGAATGTTTTGCTAGTTATTGCTAGTAGAATCAGGCAGGGTGTCCGAGAATTTCACTTCCAAAATTCCCTGATTTTTCCTTGAATAATTTTTCTTTTTTTTTTTGGTCATTAATATTCAAATACCAGCATTTTAATCTTGAAATACTTTTAACATAGAATCTTTCATAAACGGAATAAAACAGTATTTCAGATACAGATTAAAAATTCTCAAATTTATTAATTTATTTTAAACGAAAAAATGTCTTTTCTACTATAAAAGATGGCTTTTTAACAAAATACTCAAATTTTCAACAAAATAATTAAATTTTTAAGATAATAGTTGAATTTTCAACTTAAAAAGATAAATTTCCAACAAAAAGTGGCATAGTTTATATTTCAATGAAAAAAGATGAAATTTATACAGAAAAATAGTATATTGTGCTACAAGTTGAAAAAGCGAGAGATTTAAAACGAGTGTGAAGTTAGCTACCCGAGCGGAGCGAGGGTGGCTATCACACGAGTTTTAAATCGTCGCTTTTTCAATGTGTGGGACACGATACTTTTTCTATAATTTGTGCAAAAGTGCTAGTTTTTGTTTACCTGTTTTTTGTGTAAAAAGAAGGCGATTTTTTGTCGATTGACGCAACAATGACAATGGCAATTATCAAAACCATGGCAATAATATGGCAGTAATAAGCTGGTTCTCACAATTGAATAGTTGGCCCATAAAGTTGAGGGCTTCAAAATTTCCGATTTTTCGTGAAAAAACACCAAGCACAGTATTTTCGGAGAAACTGACGGTGTTTTTTTGCTTTTGCCAAGTGACAAAAGTACATACAAAATACACAACTCGAGACTTTTCAGGAAATTGCTTTTAGGTTAGGGACGACAGTCGGAAAATAGAATGAAGTTGGCTGCGCACGATGCACGAGTACACCCGAGGCAGCACGAACCCACCCGAAATAACATTTACTTTTGTCACTGTGCCTCACTTTTATCACTGTCCATTTACTTTTTCCACTGCATCTGTCCACTTTTGTCACTGTTGCCCGGAAAGGTCGGCACTGCGCATGCGCCACGTCATCGAGCAAAAATCGGTAACTTTTTACACCAAAAACAGGTGGAAAAACTGGCACTTTTTCGCGAATTATAGAAAAAAGAATTTTAAAACCAAAAAGACGAATTTTCAACAAATAAGGACTTTTCACTGAAGAGAGGAAATTTTATCTAAATTGTTGAACCTTCAAGCCAAAAGAGGAATTTTCTCTACAAAAGTTGAATTTTCAAACAAAAATTGACTTCAGCAAAAAATTATTTTTTCACGAAACTGATTCATTTCTACCCAACAAAAATGAAATTTCAAACCAAGAAAACTATTTTTTTTCTATCAAAAAAGGGGAATTTTCAACTAAAGAAGATCAATCTTAAAAAAATGGAAAAGTTACAGTTTCAAAAAAAAAAAAAAGACTTTTCCACTAGACAGTTAAATTTGTAACCAATGACATAAGCCTTCAATGAAATTTTTTTTAACAATGTAGTTTAACTTTTATCCAAGTTCTTGAATTTTCAATTTAAAAAGATTAATTTTCAATTTTAAAAGATTAATTTTCAACAAAATAGTTAAATTTTCAACTCAAGCAATGCAGAATAATTTTAGACCAAAAAGTTGCATTTTCATAAAGAAAGACATTTCTACCAAAGCAGATATGAATTTTTAAATGAAAAAGCTAAATTTTTGAAAAAATGGTTGAATTTTCTATTAAAAAAGATTTTAGTTGAGTTTTTACGATCAGAATATGAATTTTTAACCATGAAATAAGTTTCTACGAAAAAAATTGAATTTTGAATCCAAAAAGACGATTTGTTACCCAAAAAGAATGAGTTTTTAACAAAATTGTTGAATTCTTTTTATTATATATTCTTTGAATTATTTTTCCACGAAACTGATGCATTTCTACCCAACAAAAATGAAATTTCAAACCAAGAAAATTATTTTTTTTTCTATCAAAAAAGGGGAATTTTCAACTAAAGAAGATCAATCTTCAAAAAAGGGAAAAGTTACATTTTAAAAAAAAAAAAGACTTTTCCACTAGACAGTTAAATTTGTAACCAATCACATAAGCCTTCAATGAAAAAATTTTTTTAACAATGTCCTTTAACTTTTATCCAAGTAGTTGAATTTTCAATTCAAAAATATTAATTTTCAACAAAATAGGTAAACTTTCAACGCAAGCAAAGAAAAATAATTTTTAACCAAAAAGTTGCATTTTCATAAGAAAAAAAGAAATTTCTACCAAAGCAGATATGAATTTTTAAATCAAAAAGATAAATTTTCAACAAAATAGTTGAATTTTCTGTTTAAAAAAATTTTAGTTGACTTTTCAAGAGCAAAATATGAATTTTTTAACAAAAAATAAGTTTTTACGAACAAAATTGAATTTTTAATCCAAAAAGATTAATTTTTTTAACAAAAAAAAATGAATTTTCAACGAAATAGTTGAATTCTCTACTAAATAGTTGCATTTTTATCCAAGAAAGATGAAATTCGTAGTAAAAGAGATGAATTTTTTATAAAAAACGACAAATTTTTTTTTTAAGTTGAACTTTCATCCAGAATAGATTTGAGTTCATTTTTCAACACCAAAATATAAATTTTAAACAAAAAGTAAATTTTCTACGAAATAGTGAAATTTTCAACAAAACAGTAGAATTTTCAATCAAAAGTACGACTTTTTAACAAAATAATTTAATTTTCAACCAGTTGCATTTTTATTCAAGAAAAATGAAATTTCTCTTAAAACAAATGAATTTTTAATTAAAAAGTATGAGCTTTCAACAAAATTGTTGAACTTTCAACCAAACAGTTGCATTTTTATCCAAAAAAGACGAAGTTTCTCTTAAAACAGCTGAATTGTTATTTAAAAACAAACAACATTTTTGAAAAACAGTTGAATTTTCATCCAGAAAAGATTCCAGTTGACTTTTCAAGATCAAAATATGAATTTTTCAACAAAAAATAAGTTTCTACGAACAAAATGGAATTTTTCATCCAAAAAGACGAATTTAACCAAAAGGTAGAAATTTTTAACGAAATAGTTAAATTTTCAACGAAACAGCAGAATTTTCAACCAAAAAGTATGACTTTTCAACAAAATTGTTGAATTTTAAACCATACAGTTGCATTTTCATCAAAGAAAGATGAAATTTCTATTAAAACAGATGAATTTTTTATTTCAAAAAAATAAAAATTTTGAAAAAAAAGTTGAATTTTCATCCAGAAAAGATTTCAGTTCTCGTTCCAACACCAAAATGTGAAATTTAACGAAAAAGAAAATTTTTTCTACAAAATAGTTAAATTTTCAACAAAACAGCAAAATTTTCAACCAAAAAGTATGACTATTCAACAAAATTGTTGAATTTTAAATCAAACAGTTGCATTTTCATCCAAGAAATATGTAATTTCTACGAAAGTAGGTGAATTTTGAAATCAGAAAGACAAATTTTCAAAAAAGAGTGGAATTTTCAACCGAACAGTTGCATTTTTATTCAAGAAAGATGAAATATTTCTTTTAAAACAGATGAAACAAAAAAAAAACTTAAAAAAAATAGTTAAATTTTCATCCAAAGAAGATTCCAGTTCATTTTCCAACACCAAAATAAGAATTGTAAACAATAAGGTAATTTTCTGCTAAGTAGTCAAATTAAAAAAAAAAAGGATGACTTTTTCACAATGTTGTTAAATTTTTGTCCAAGGAAAATAAAAATTCTACTAAAACAGGTGAATTTTTAAATAAAAAAGATAAATTTCCAAAAAAAGAGTTGAATTTTCATCCAAAAGGATTTCAATTGACTTTTTAACAGAAAAATACGAATTTTAAACAAAAAGTAAATTTTCTAGGAATTAGTTGAATTTTGAACAAAACAGTTGCATTCTTATCCAAGAAAGATGCAATATTTCTACTAAAAAAAGATGAAATTTTAAATTAAAAAGACAAATTTTCAGAAAAAATATTTTTCGTCTAAAAAAGATTTCAGTTGACTTATCAACAACAAACTATGAATTTTAAACAAACGGTTAATGTTCTAAAAAAAGAGTTGAATTTTTGACCCAAAAAGAAGAATTTTTAACAAAAAAGTTGAATTGGAAAAAAAGATCTCTTCTTAAGAAAATTGTTAAATTTGTAACCAAATAATAAAATTTATAACTGAAAAGGTAATCTTCAGGAGAAAGTTATTGCGAATTTTCAAAAATTACGTTTTATATATTTTCGAGGCTACAAAAGTTTTAAAGCGAGATTTTTTAGTAGGATATATTTTTTTGTAAACCAAGAGCCAATTATTATTATATTTGTCGTTGAAAATTAATCTATTTTGGTTGAAAATGTTTGCATTTTCATAAAAATTCAGTTATTTTATTTGGTTTAAAAGTAACGTTTTTGTTAAAAATTAATATCTTCTGTTTGAAAATGCAACTGCTTTGTAGAAAATTTGTCTTCTTGGCTTGAAAATGCAATAATTCAGGGCAATTTTTTTTTTTTTTTTTTCAAAATCCGAATTTTTCGTTTCAAAATTGATCTCTTTTGGTAAACAAATCTAATATATTTTGGTTGAAAATTCAACTGTTTTGGCAGGATATTAATCTGATTTGGTTGACGATTCAACTATTTTGTTGAAAATTCGTCTTTTTTTGTTTGAATTCATCTGTGTTTGATTTCAAATTAAATTTTTTTTTTTGCTTGAAATAATGTCAACTATCATATTTTTTGTTGAGAATTCGTCTTTTTGGTTTGAAAATTCAACAATTTAGTGAACATTTTTGTTATTTCTTGGTTCCAAATTATGCTTTTTCGATTCAAAATTTATCTCTTTTGGTAAACAAATCTAATTTTGTTGTTGTTGAAAATTCAACTATTTTGGTAGAAAATTAAACTAGCTGGGTGAAAAATAACGACAAATTTTTTTGAAAATTCAACTCTTTTTCTGAAAAGTGTTTATTTTGGTTCGCAAATTCCTCTCTTTTGGTACCAAAAATTTCTGAAGAGGGATCAGCTATTTTTTTTAATTTGTCTTTCCTGTTCGAAAGTGTAACTACTTGGTTGAAGGTTGACGCGCTTATGAAAGTTCAACCATTTGGTTAAAAATGTATCTATTTTGTTAAAAATTCAATTATTTTGGTAGAAAGTTCAAATTTGGTTGAAAAGTTGAATTTTTTGAGAATTTAACCCAAAAAGACGAATTTTCAACAACAAATAATCAATTTTTAACCAAAGATTAGTTGAATTTGAAACCCTAAAAGTGAAACTTACCATGAAAAGTTCATTTCCAACCACAAAAGAAGAAAAATTTGTTATTATTATATATATTATAAAATCTGAAAAAAATTGAATGCAACCAAAAAGATGAATTTCCAACCAAATAGTTGAATCCCTAACCAAGCAGTTAAATTTTTAGCATAAAAGATGATTTTTTGAACCAGGAGATTAATTTTCTACTAATAAAGATGAATTTTCATCGGAAAAAACGAATTTTCAATCAAATAGTTGAATTTTCTATTTAAAAAAATCAAATTTGTGTCTGAAAATCAAATTTTCAACTGACAAACAAAATTTAAAAAAAAAGTTAATTTTATTATTATTATATTTATTCTAAAACAAAAAAAAATAACCAAAAAGATGAATTTTCAACCAATAATTAAATCTTCAATCAAACAGTTGAATTTTTAACCAAAAAGATGATTTTTGAATGCAAAAGATTAATTTTCTACTAATAAGAATACATCTTCATCGAAAAACATGAATTTTCAATCAAATAGTTGAATTTTCTATTTAAAAAAAAAAAGAATTTTGTATCCGACAATTGAATTTTTATTTTGAAAAAATACATTTCCAACAAAAAAGTTAGTTTTTATATTATTATATTTATTCTGAAAACAAAAAAGTAGAACGTAACCAAAAAGACGATTTTTCAACCAAATAGTTAAAATCCTCAACGGAACAGTTCGATTTTCAACCAAAAAGATGATTTTTTAACCCAGAAGATTAATTTTCTACTAATAAAGGTGAATTTTCATCAAAAAACACGAATTTTCAATGAAATAGTTGAATTTTCAATTTAGGAAAATAAATTTTGAATCCAAAAGTTGAGTTTTTTAATAAAAAGGTAGATTTTTAGTCATAAATGGAATAGTCAGATTTTCAAATAAAAAAATTAATTTTCAATGAAAAATGAAACAAATTTTCAACCAAGGCAAAAAAAGTTAATATTTAACAAAGTACTTCAACTTGCGACCAAGTAGTTCAATTTTTGACCAAAATAGATTACATATTAAAGAAATTGTTGCATTTTCAACAAAATAATTAAATTTTCAACTTAATATTGGAATTTTACCCAAATGACATGAATTCAGAACCAAAAATGTAATAGGGTTGAAGTTGTAATCATAAAGGATAAATGTTAAAGAAAACTCTAAATTTTCAACTAAAAAAGGAGACTTTCACAAAATAGAAAAATTCCTAAAAAAAAAAATTAAATTTTTAACAGAATTGTGGAATTTTCAACCAAATAGAATAATTTTCAACCAAATAGATGAATTTTCAAAAAATAATAATAATTTTCTTCCAACAAGATGAATTTTCCACGAAAGTGTTAAGTTTTCTAACTAAAAATTCGAATGTTTTAGAAAACACTTGACTCGAAAAAAGATAAGTTTTCTAAAAAAAATTGAACAGTTAGATTTTTAGTTGAAAAAATTTTTATTCAACAACAAGGGATACGAATTTTGAACCAAAAAGACAAATTTTCAGTCAAAAAAGATGAATTTTCAACAAATCTGTTGCATGTTTAACAAATTGATTAATTTTCAACCAAATCGTAGAATTTTTAACCAAAAGATATTAATTCTGAAACAAAAATATAATATTAGACTTTTTTTAACCAAATAGTTGAATTTTCAACCCTAAAAGTTAAATTTTTCACAAAAAAGTGAATTATCAACAGAAAAGATTAATTTTCTACTCAAAAAGATGAATTTTTAACAGAATACGTTAATTCTATATTAAATAGTTCAATTTTAAACTTACAAAAAATAAATTTGATACCAAAACGAAATGGTTAAATTTCCAGATAAAAACATTAGTTTTTAACAAACAAACAAAAAGTTGCTACGAATTACATGAATTTTCAATGAAATTGTTGAATTTTGATGTCCAAAAGGAGGAATTATTTATTAAAAAGGTGATGTAAGCCGGTTTGTTGGGGTACCGACTTAATCACAGGGTCTGCGTGTAGATTGCGGTGGTTGTAGGCACGTGCTGAGTCGAGCGTAGATACGGCGCTAGTCTGGCGCTGGAGTGGCGCTAGTCAGGCGCTATTGTGGAGCTGGTGGAACGTCACCCCTGCGAATTTGGAAGGTGGGTGTCCCACGCGTGCCGGCCGAAGGAAGGCGGGCGCTAAGCGGGCGCGGGAAAGGCGGACGAGCCAGACTTGCTTCCCGTGGCTCGTAGCGAGGCGGTTATGATTGTTGGCGGGCCACTGTCCCGCACGAGGGCGGAGGGCGCCACGTGCTAGATCCGAGGACCTTTTTTTTTTTTTTTTTTTTTTTTTTTAGGGAGGAAGTCCCGTCGTCAAAGGAGGAAGGAGTGGAGAGTCTAGAAACCTAGATTTCTTCGGGGAAGAAGGGAGAGTTTGGGACGTTTGGCGGGAGGAGAGAAAAGGAAGTCGTCCTCGTGAACCCCGTTGGGGTAGGAGGGTTAGGAGTAATTGGGATAGTATGAGGAAACCAACGGCCAGGGGTGGGAGGAAGAGAGGAAGGAGTTTGAGGGAGTGCGTAGGCGTCTTCCTCCACCGGTATGCGCCGTTCCGGCTCTGGAAGGACCTGGGGAACCGTTCCAGAAGGCGGGGTAGCGACAGGCCGGACGACGAAGGGTTCCAAGTCGTCGTACCGTCCGGAGAAATCCAGGCGGCCCGATGAGAGGGACGTCGACGACGCGGAAGGTGCAGGAAGGATGCGGACGAGGTGCACTCGTGAGCGTGGAGAGAGAATCCGGGTGCTGCTCACGAGGCGGACTGGGTGTGAGGATGAGGTTGGAGGTGGTGGAGCAGGGACGGCATTACGGGCGGGAGCTCGTGGAACGGAAAATCCCCGGGATAGGAGGAAGCGGATCTTCCGGACAGTTTGGTTAGGGCGGGAACGTTTGTTTCTGCGTTCTCCAGGCATGCGGATTGTTTGGAGGTGCCTGGAGAGGAAATTGAGAAGAGAGAGAGAGAGAAAAGAAGAGAGAGAAAAAAAAAGTGAAGCAACGCCGGGACAATCGTGTACCACAGCGTCGAAAAGAAGAGAGAGAGAGAGAGAGAGAGAAAGAGTGTGTACTGGGACCGAGGTACCA
>CAKNYM010049523.1:10693-26964 GCA_932195095.1 Andricus curvator
ACTCAGTGGTTGTCAAAATAATTTTAGGCCTGCTGGCCTATAACAAAGGTGATTCCTGAAAAGATTACTTTTCTACCATAAAAGAGGAATTTTCAATCTTAAAGCACGAATTTCAAATAAAACTCTTAAATTTTCAACCAAAAAAGATGACTTTGACAAAATAGAAAAATTCCTAACAGAAAAAATGAAATTCCTAACAACATATTAGAATTTTTAACCAAATAGAATAATTTTCAACCAATTAGATGAATTTAAAAAAAAATAAGATTTCTTTTCTACCCAATAAGACAAATTTTTCAAAAAAAAATTAATTTTTCGAGCTAAAAAGTCTAATCTTCAAGAAAACACTTAACTTTTAAAAGTACAAATATGAAATTTCAACTAAGGAAGATGAATTTTCAACCAAATAGTTAAATTTAAGAAAATATATATAAGTTTTTATCGCAAAAATATTAGTTCAAGAAATCTGAATATTTAGATTTTGAGTTTGAAAAATTAATATTCAACAACAAAGGAAACGAATTTTCAACCAAAGAGATGAATTTTCAGCCAAGAAGATACATTTTCAAACCAATTTTTTTCATCTTTCACAGAAAAGTTTAATTTTCAACCAAATACTAGAATTTTTAACAAAAAGATAATAAAAAAGACAAATTTTTAACACAAAACATTCATTCTATACTAAATAGTTGGATTTTCAACTTATAGAGGATAATTTTGCTACCAAAACAAAATGGTTCAATTTTCAGATGAAAAATTTAGATTTTAACAAACAAAAAAAAGAAACGAATTTTTTCAAAATAGATAAATTTCCAATCAAATTGTTGAATTTTGAAGCCCAACACGAGTAATTATCTCTTGAAAAGGAGAAGCTTGAAAAGAAAAATTTTCAACCAGGAAAGACGAATTTTCAATTAAAAAGTTGAATTTTTGAACAAAAAGGTCAATTGACAACAAAAGAAAATAATCTTCACCCAATAAGACAAATATTCCACAAAATACGGTAATTTTATACTGAATAGCTACATTTTTAACATATGAAAAATAAATTTGATACCAAAACGAATTGGTTGAATTTTCAATTAAAAAAATTAGTTTAAAAAAAAACAACATAATTCTACAAAATACATGAATTTCTAACCAAATTGTTGAATTTTTTAGCCCAAAAGAAGGAATTATCTACAAAAAAGTTGAATTTTAACCCGAAAAATATGTTTTTGCAACAAACATGTGAATTTTCAACCAAATTGTTGAAGTTTTAAGCCAAAATGATGAATTTTGTAGAAAGCAGTTAAATTTTCAACCAAAAATTACAAATTTTCAATAAAAAGGTTAATTCATAACCAAAAAGTTGAATTTTCAATTGAATAATTAAATTTCCAACTTGATAATAAAATTTTTACCCAGAAAAGATGAATTCTGAACCAAGGTTATAATAGTAGAGTTTTCAACCGAAAAGAATTAACTTTTAACCAAAAATAGTTGGATTTTCTTATTGGGATTTGATAATTCATTTCGCATGTAGCGAGTTAAAAAAACGAGAAAAAGGCAAAAAGAGAAAAAGGATCTAAAATAAGATTGATTTAGCCAGAGTTCTTGAGTGATTGAAAAAATATTAGCAGTAATTTCTTTTAAAAGAAAAAACATTACATATTACGGAAAAAGTTTTTAGGAAAAATAATTATATTAACAATAGTTTATGTAATTCGATTTTTTCTCACTGTCGCTTATCGTTAAAAAAATTGTTACATTGTGATAAATCATAGTTAAAAAAAAAAAAATTTCTAAACATCGACTGTTCCCAGTTGAAACAATAAGTGAATCATCTTCAAATACAGTTATTTGATCAAACCATTTTCTTTCTTGGGAAAAAATTGTTTGAATGAATTCAGCCATAGATTAATTTATTTTTAAAATTGAAAACAGTAGATATGTATAGAATACTTTCACCGTAAAAATAAGCCATCATTTATTGAAATTCAACCATTATTCAAAAATTGGTAAGAAGCTATAGCAAGATAGAATTCATTTTCAAAAAAACATTGTTCAAATAAACTTTTTTGTGAGTTTCAGCATTTTTTTATTGGAAATCAGGTTTTCTTGAAATTACGCCATTAGTAATATCATTTTGATTCTGAAAATGATAGAAAAACTATTTTCTTCAGAGATCTGATTTTGGCTCAACTACCTCAAAGTGACGTTAGTGGCATTTTCCTGAAAAAAGTGACTGTAGTGATTTTTTCTAAAAAAGTGACTAAAAAGTGCCTTGAAAAAAAAGTGATTTCAGTGACTGCTTGGCAGTCCTGATTATTTGTCTTAATATTGATTGTAACTAATTTATATTCAACTTAGAGGCTATCTATCAAAATATGTGTTGACGTGCTTTTTCAGATTACTTTCACGTGATTCATATGACATCATATGAAGCTGATATCTTCTTGACCTAGAGCTTATTTGAACAAAAGTTTCAGTGATATCACTGGTACTTTATTATGATAAAGTTGTTGGAAACACGAAAAAAATGCCACTGTCTTTCAGAATTTTTTGTTTAAACTATGAAAACCGATACAATATGAAAACAGCATGGAACTACAAAAATCTCCTTGATAAATATTTTGAATGTTTGCAAATCTTTGAAGCTTCAATGATTTTTCAGAATTTTCTATTTTTATTCCTATTGTAGAAAACATTTGCTGCTTCTTCTGTGAAATTTCATTTTTTTGTTTTACAAAGTTTACGATCTCAGTACCTCACACATTTAGATATTTTTGTTCAAAAATGTCGGATAAATTTATTTAGTTGCTATCAATGTTTTCAAGAAGCAATTTTGAGGTACGTTTCCTAACCCCTCTCGTTTTACGAATAGGTCATAGCTTCTGGCAGAAAAACTATAGAGACGAAAGCATAATCCATGCATGATTGAAAAATATCACATATTGACTTTCAATTCAAACCATTTAAGCAAGGAGAAGTACAGTTAATTGTTCAATTGATTGGCCAATCAAATCTTTTTTTTTAAACCCGGGAGGACGGAAAGTCAAATCGGATTGGTATCATATCCATTGTCCCTACTGATGCTCTTAGGGTGTTTTAAGATTTTTATTGTTTCTCTATTTTTTCTTGGAAAAATATCATATGTTTTTGCGATGAAGGTTGTTTTGCCAGATGAAATGCAATGTATGATGCTCAGCTAGTGCTGATTGCGTGAAATGTTTTAGCTTGTCTTTACTCTCATGGTCCTTTACGCGTTGGCTCACCGCCCTCCCGGTTTCTCCAATATAGACTTTGCCACATGTGTGAAATGTTTTAGCTTGGCTTTACTCTCATGTTCCTTTATACGTTGGCTCATCGCTCTCCCGATTTCTCCCATATAGACTTTGCCACATGCGTGAAATGTTTTAGCTTGACTTTACTCGCATGTTGCTTTACACGTTGGCTCATCGCCCTCCCGGTTTCTCGAATAGAGACTTTGTTACAAGGATAAGGGATTTTATATACGTCCGGATTACTGCGAGGTGCCTTTTTATCTTTAGGGTTGTTAAGAGGTTGTCCTATTTTCGCAGGTAGTTTAAGTATGATTTGCATGTTGTATTTGTTGAGAATTCTTCCTATTTGTTCTGTGATACCTTGAATGTAGGGTAGGATGGTGGTCGTTTTTCTCTCTCTTTCTTCAGTAGGTTGTGTTGACTTGTTGTTTTTAGTCTATTTTCTTATAGCTTTTTTAATTTGTTTGTTTAATCATTCTGTATTAGGATTTGTTTAACGTTTTGTAATTCCTTTTGTGAGCTATGTTTATCTGTTATGGAGACAGCTCCGTATACAAGGGAGTTGATGACCGATTGCTTTTGAGATGGGTGGTGGTGGGAGGAAGCATGTAGGTATCTGTTTGCATGGGTGGGTTTTCTGTAAACTTCATGTCCGAATGTGTTATCAGAGCTTTTGTAAACTAGTACGTCCAAGAAAAGCAATTTTCCGTTTTGTTCAATTTCCATGGTGAACTGGATATTAGGGTGCAATCGATTGATGAAATCGGAAAACCTATGTAGTTCATCTAGTTCATGTCTCCAGATTACAAAAGTGTCGTCAACGGAACTGCACCAAAATTCCGGTTTAAGGTTGGATTGGTTGAAGATTTTGGTTTCTAGATGTTCCGTAAAGATGTTGGCTATTACAGGTGAGTTTGGAGATCCCATTACTGCTCCTGAGGTTTGTTCGTAGAATTGCTTATTGAAAGAGAAGTAAGTATTATTGAGACAGTGTTCTTTCAAAGGTATGAGATCAAAGGAGAAGTTTGCAAAGGATTTAATAATATCGATTGTATCAGAGATTGGTACTTTCGTAAAGAGAGATGCTACGTCGAAAGTCACTAGGATGTCTTTGGGTTGGATGTGAATCTGTTGTATCTTTTTGATAAAGTCAAAAAAGTTTTGGACGTGTGTGATAGAGTTTCCTGTGAAAGGATCGCTCTGAGTGGAATGTTGTTTTTGTGACTTTTTGGTAGTCCGTAAAGTTTTGGAGAGATAGGATTAGTAGGTATTAATTTAGATATTGTTTGGCTGTCAAGTTTGGATTCTTTTAGAAGGTTTCTTGTTTCGCTGAATATTGTTTTTATAGGGTCTTTTTTTATGTTTCTTATATGTATCCTCAATTAGAAGGTCCATGATTTTGTTGTTCTAGTCTTCTTTATCCATTACCACTGTTCTGTTGCCTTTTTCTGCGGGTAATATTATGACGTCTTTCCTCCGATTGACTTCTTTATTTGCTGTTTTTTCTTTTTTTCTTAAGTTTGAGAAAGGAAGCTGGGCTTACTGATTTCTTCTTCCGAGATTTTGGAGGAAGCTACTGAAAATTGTGTCCTTCAGAAAAGGCTGAAATCATTTCATTGCTGAGATTATGGTTAGGGATTTTTCCAATTTGTCCAATTTTTTTTTTTTTTTTGAGTGGAAAGATGTTCACAAAACGTCGGCAAGATTCATGGATTTGCACACTATGGAAAGGCGAAACATCACCTTTTAATTTATCATGCATTTAACTGTTACAAACAATACGAAATTGGACGACGAAATTAATCTTCCATTACTCTATCATAATAAACACAGGTGATAGGAAAGAAAAAACGATAAATAAAATATTGCTAGTAAATATTGTCTGTATTTCAAAACCATAATACGTGAAAAACATAATTATAAAACATACATAGTTTGAATTATAAAAGCCTGTTTACAATAAGATCGACTGTGACGTAAATAAGCTTACGCCTTACATTATTGTTGTTGCTACGATAACGGCTAATGTGTTTTCTATAAAGTGACGAACACTAACATATGCCCAAATAAGCCCCTGACCAATAAAAAGAAAGAAAGGCTCAAAAGGATCCTTTGCTTCTTTATCCTTCTGCATCTATTGGGATATTCATATCTGGAACCTCAGTCGTAAGGCGTGGAGCTCTCTACGCCTTACGAGTTACGTACACTGACGTATACCCAAATAAGTACCTGATATTTCACGCTCAAAAGGAACCGTCTTTTTGGAAGCATTACTTTTCATGGCCAGCTCCAGAACCTACAGAATGACCGCCAGGATATAGAGGAAAGGGAGAAGCAGCGTAGCCATAAGTGTTTCGAAAATTTGAATGAACTTCATATTCTTTTATACCTCTTTCAGGTTGATTATTTAGAAAAGGTCCTAGTGGAGGATGAGGACCCTGGCGAGGGTGCTCCTTCTCCATTATGGCTACGCTGCTCCTCCTTTCCCTCTATATCCTGAAGGTCATTCTGGAGGTTCTGGATCTGGCCATGGAAACTAATACTTCCAAAAAGACGGTTCCTTTTGGGCTTGAAATGTCAGGAACTTATTTGGGTGTATTTCAGGGTACGTAACTCGGAAGACTTGGAGAGCTCACCAAGCCTTACGACTGAGCTTCCAGATTGAATATCCCCATAGATGCAGAAGGGCAAAAAAGAAGAAAATTCAGAAACAAAGTTAGAGATTGGAATGAACAATATTCATGAGGTTACAGATATGAATATCCCAATAGATGCAGCTGGGCAAAGAAGAAAATCCAAGAGCACAGTTGGAGATCTGAACAAACAATATTCCCACTTATGATGTTCCAGATATTAATATTTCAAAAGATGTAGAAGGTTAGGAAGAAGAAAATCGAAAAATGAAGAGATGTAACTAGATTTAGATTTTGATCATCCTTAGAAGAAGATCCTTTATTCTTCCTGATTTTTTTTCAAAAGAGCTGATGCTTCTGTAAAAAGACAAACAAAAAAATACAGATAAGACTCATGATATCTGATCCAAACGATCCTACAGATTTCAAGCGAGGATTTACATTTGCTAAGTATTATAAAAATTAGTAGTGTTATGATACTTACCAATTTCACTGAAGAAGAACATGAAGAGCAGGACAATAGCCCCGAAAGGGGCTCATTTTTTAAATTCTTTTTTTAATTCTTTCTATTTAAATCAAACTGACTCGTTTGCAACCTCGTAAGGAGGATAGACACTTAATAAATCTGTATTTCATTTCCTTGACGTTTTTTCCAATCATTCGAGAGTAGGCTGAGATATGGACACGGAAAAAAATTTATAACTCAACAAGTGATATTTATCTGTGATCTAACTACAAATATTGTTCGCAACGAACCAACGATATTGGTAAAATTATCAAAGCGGGGATCTAGAGCAGAATTTATTGTTACTATTTTTATCATCAATGAATCACATGAATGAATCTTTAATACAGAAATATTATACAGCTGAATTAGGAATGTTTTATTTCACAGTTTACCTTACAATCAAAAAAATTGTGAAGGCCTATCTGAAATAAAAATAAATAGCATTATTGGCAGAACTAGTTTCAAAAATTGTTTAATCCTATATTAAAAAGCGCATGACGCCATTTTCGATTATTTCTCGAACCATCTCGAAATTACTCGAAACAATTAAAAAAAAAAGATAAAGCTTTTTAAGAATTTTAAAAGGTTTCAAAATAATAAAAAATGTCTTAAGATTCCTGGGACAATGTAAACTGATTTTTTATTTTTAAAATCATTTTTTAGAGAAAATTGACAAAGATTTCAAAAGATTTAAAAATATTTTCTAAAATTTCGAAAATGGATGGGAAAGATTTTCAAACAAAATCTTTCAATTAGCAAGATTACAAATATTTATAAAAAAATGCGAATAAGTTTAAGACATTTCGAAATTTGATAAATATTCAAAATTAATTTGAAAGTTGAAAATATTTCAAAAATTTTACAAAATGTACATTTTTGAATATTTGGAAAAAAATTTGAAGCTTCTTAAGGATTTTGAAAGGATTCGCTATGATAAAAAAATGTCTCCAAATTCATGGGAAAATTTGAACTGATTTTCTATATTGAAAAATTAATTTCAATAGAATACATAAAAACATTTCAAAAGATGAAAACAGATTTTAAATGATTTCTAAATTCGTCATAACAGATTCTGGATAATTTTAAAGCAATTTTTGTAATTTTTCAGAATTTTCAGAACATTTTTGGAAAAATTCGAATAATTTTAATAGATATTTACAAGGTTTAAGAGTTTTGTGAATAGTTAAAAAAATAATTTGAAAATTGAAATTATTTCAAAAATTTAAAACAAAATGTAAATTTTGGAAGTTTTTGAAAAATATTTTGAAGCTTTTTAAGAAGTTCAAAAGGTTTCAAAAAAATAAAAAAACTTTCTTAAAATTCCTGGGATAATTTCAACTGATTTTTTATTTTGAAAATAAATTTGAAGAGAAAATTGACCAAGATTTCAAAAGATTTAAAATTATTTTCTAAAATTTCGAAAAATAATGGGATAATTTGAACTGATTTTCTATTTTAAAGAATTAATTTTATGGTAATACTTGAAAAAAATTTTAATTTCAAAAAATTTCTAATATTGTCAAAATAGGATCTGAAAGATTTGTAGGCAAGTTTTTTAATTTTTCAGAATTTCAAGAAAAATTTTGGAAGAATTCGAAGAATTTTAAAAGATATTTAGCTTCAAGAAAATAAAAAAAAAAACTTTCTTAAAATTCCTGGGAAAATTTAAACTGAATTTTTATTTTGAAAATAAGTTTTAAGAGAAAATTGACAAAGATTTCCAAAAATTTTTGATTATTTTCGAAAATTTCGAAAAATCGTTCCATTAGCAAGATTGAAAAATTCAAAAAGGTTTCACGATAATACAAAATATTTCTCATAATTCAATTCTCTCATTCAATTTTTTAATTTTTAAAAATTTCAAGAAAAACTTTGGGAGAATTCGAAAAATTTTAAAAGATATTTAGAAGGATTAAAAGTTTTGAAAATGGTTAAAAATGATTTTAAGTTTGGAAAGATTTCCAAAAATTTTTAAATATAATGTAAATTGAAGATTAAAAAAAAAATTCGAATCTTTTTAAGAAGTTTGAGAGGTTTCAAGAAAATAATAAAATTTCTTGAGATTCCTAGGAAAATTTTCAATTACTTTTTATGTTGAAAAATTAATTTTAAAAGAAAATTTGAAAAAGTTTCAAAATATTATCATAATTTCAAAATATTTCTACAGATTTCGAAAATATCTCGAAGACTTACAGCAATTTTTTTAATTTAGAATAATTTTTCAAAATTTTAGGAATATTTCGAGTCAATTTCAAAGATTTATCTTCCAAACTTCTAAAAGTCCTAAATATCTTTCAAACTGACTCGAATTTTTCCTAACATTCTTCAAATTCCTGAAAAACAAAAAATTATGCTTTTTCGACATATTTGAAAACTTCAAAAAAAATTTGAATTTTCTCAAGAATCTTAGCAAAATTATATATTTATTTAACTTTGAAGACAAATGAACAAGAAAGCTTACAAAATGAATGTTTGGTAGAGATTTTTATTTGTATTCTAAAGTATTCATCCCCTAAAAATAATAATTCGAGTGAATTTTTTTGGAAATAAAAAATGTTCACGCTGCTAAAAGATTTTGAAAGGTTTCACGATAATAAAGAAATTTCTTAAAATTCCTGGGAAAATTTAAACTGATTGTTTATTTAGAAAAATAAATTTATAGAGAAAATTGACAACGATTTCACAACATTTTAAATTATTTACTAAAATTTCGAAAAAGAATGGTTTTAAAAAGAGTCAAAATTATTTTAAAACCTGAAAAGATTCTGAAAAAGTTAAAAAAAATGTACATTTTTGAATACTTGTAAACAAAAATTTTGCAGCTTCTGAAGCATTTAGAAAGGTTTCACGATAATAAAAAATATTTTTGAAAATTCACGGGATAATTTAAACTTATCCTTTATTCTGAAAAATTAAATTTTAAGAGAATATTTAAAAAGACTTCAAATTATTTCAAAAGATTTCCAAAATTGTCAAAACAGAATCTGGAAGATTTGAAGGCGTTTTTTCTACTTTTCAGAATTTTAAGAAAATTTTTGGAAAAATGCAAATAATTTTTAAAGATATTCAGAAGGTTTAAATGATTAAAAAATAATTTGAAAAGATTTACAAAAGATTTTCAATTATTTTCTGAAATTTCGAAAAAGAATGGGAAAGATTTTCAAGCAAAATCTTTTAATTAGCAAGATTACAAAATTTTATACAAAATTTGAAAAAGAAAAAATGAATTTTTTAGAAGGTTTCACGATCATAAAAAATGTTTCTCATAATTCATGGAATGTAAGTTTTAAAAAAACTTACATATTTAAATATTTGGAAATAAAAATTTTGAAGTTTCTTAAATAAAAGATTTTGAAAGGTTTTACGATAATAAAAAAATGTCTTAAAATTGATGGCAAAATTTAGACTGATATTTTTATCATGAAAAATTAATTTTAAAGGAAAATTGACGAATATCTTAAAACATTTTTATTTCCTAAAATTTCGCAAAAGAATGTGGACGATTTTAAAGAAACGATGTTGAATTAGCAAGATTACAAAGTTTTTATAAAAATTTTGAAACAAACACATTTTTAAAGAGTTCACGGTAATAAAAAATATTTCTTAAAATTCATGGGATAATTTAAAATGATTTTTCATTTTGAAAAATTAATTTTAAGAGAATATTTAAAAAGAATTTAAAACATTTCGAATGATTTCCAAAATTTATTGTCAAAACAGAATCTGGAAGATTTGAAGTCAAGTTTTTAATTTTTCAGAATTTCGAGAAAATTTTTGGAAAAATTCGAAGAATTTTAAAAGGTATTTTTCGAAGGTTTGAAAGTTTCGAAGATGGCTAAAAAATGACTTCAAGTTTGTAAAGATTACCCAAAAATTCAAATAAAATGTAAATTTTTTTAAATTTTAAATAATTTTTTCTTTTAAAAAATGAATTTTAAGAACAAATTAACAAAGATTTCAAGTCATCTTTAATTGTTTCATAAAATTCCCAAAATGAATATGGACGATTTTAAAAATAAATTTTTGAATTAGCAAGATTACAAGGTTTTATAAAAAACTTCGATCATGTTCAAAAGACATTCAGAAGTTTCAAAAAGATTCAAAATTAATTTGAAACTTTAGAAGATTTTTGAAAAGTTACAAAAATGTACATTTCTGAATATTTGTAAATCAAAATTTTGAAGCTTCTTAAGCATTTTGAAAAGTTTCACGACAATAAAGAATTGCTTAAAATTCCTGGAAAAATTTATACTAATTTTTTGTTTTGAAAAATTGAATTTTAAGAGAAAATTAACAATGATTTCTAAGGAGTTCTGAAATTTTCAAAACAGAATCTGGAATATTTGCAGGAAATTTTTTCTTATTTTTCAAAAGTTTTGTTTTTTGTTCGAAAGAATTCAAAAAAACAAAAAACTTATCTTGAGATTCCTAGGAAACTTTTTTATGTCTTTTTATTTTGGAAAATTCATTTCAAAAGAAAATTTAAACATGTTTCAAAACATTTCAAACGATTTCTACAAATGCTGAAAGCAACAGTTACATTTTTAAATAAAAAAGAAGATACGTTTTTGTCAAGAATTATGAATCTTTAAATGGATTAGTTGAATTTTCAACTAAAAAAGATAATTTGTCAACTAAAGTTGAATAGTTAAATTTCCGGTTAAAAAAATGTATGTTCAACCAAAGAGTTGCATTTTCAATAAAAATAATGGAATAGTCAATTGTAATAGTTACATTTTCAGTGTAAAAAAAAAAATTGTCAAAGCAATAGTTACATTTTTAAACAAAGTAATGATATTTTCACTAAAATGATGAATCTTTAATTGAAATAGTTAAATTTTAAAACAAAAATATAAAGCTCAAATAGAATGATCAATTTTTGACTAGAATATTTGAGTTTTTAACCGAAATGAATAATTTTCCAACAAGAAGATTAATTTCTACTAAAACAGACGAATTTTCAAGTAAAAAAGACCATTTTTTAACAAAAAATTAAACAGTCAAATTAGTTGAAAAGATTAATGTTCAACTGAAGAGATGAATTTTTAACTAAAGTGATGGAATATTCAACGGAAATAGTTACATTTTCAGCTTAAAAAAATTAATCAAAATATTGAAATACTTAAATCAAAATAATAATAATAGTTGAATTTTCATTAAAATTTTTTTGAACCAATTGATGAATCTTCAAGTCAAAAATGAATTCTAGCAAAAAAGACGACTTTCCAACAAAATACATAAATTTTCAACCAGAAAAGATCAATATTTAATTCAAAATATCAATTTTGAACTCAAATTGAATAGATACATTTTCAGTGAAGAAAACTTATTCTCAGTAAAAAAAAACCAATTTTCAATAAAGTAGTTGAATTGTCTATAAAAGAAATGAATTTGAAACTAAAATGAAGAATCTTGAACAAGAATTTTTTTTTCTAGAATTAATTTTCTACGAAAACAAAAAAAGAATTATAAACAAAAAACATGAATTTTCAATCAAGTATTTGAATTTGTAACTAAAAAAGATACATTTTTAACCAAAAGTGGAACAGTTACTTTTTCAGTTAAAATTTTTGAACCAAAGAGATGAATCTTTAATAAAAAAAAAAAAAAAAATTTTCAACAAAGTAGTTCAACTTTCAACTAATTAGTTGAATCTTTGAGCAATAAAATGACCTTCGAAGAAAATATTTACATTTTCAACAAAATAATTCAGTCTTCAACCAAATAGTAGAACCTTCAACCCAATTTTTATTAAAAATAATATTTTCAAATTTAGAAAAAAGCAGTGTGTGACAGTGGGGCCACACGGCAAAAGTGAAAATTTGATGGATTTACTTTGCTTAGCGTAGCAGTAGTGGGGATATCCATATTTATTTTTCAATATAAGGCGCTTCAGTTTTGGATTAACATTTAATTGAGAGAACTTTTCGTATAAAATTAGCAAATACTTAATTTTAGAAAAATATATGAAACTTTAAAGAAGGTTGTAATAAAGTTTTACATAATCGTATTGAAGTGATTGACACACATTGTCTGACAAGTTTACCCCGAAAATAAAAAAATAAAATAAAGTAAATGAAAAGTTATTAAGTGTAAATAGTTATTAAAAAACTTATTAAGTGTAAATAGTTTATTAAAACAATGAATTGCATTCTATTATTATTTTGAAATATCTCATTGTGGTTACGGAATTTCTTTTTGAAAAAAAATCAGTATGGTATTCACAGAAGTTTCTTAAATTGAAGGCTAGGTAAAGATAACGTTGGATAAATAAAAAATATATTGTTAAACTATATTCATAGTATATGGCAAAAGATTCTTGCTCAAGTATTTTTTATTCTACGTTCTTGTGTATGTCACAATCAAAAATTATGTCATACAACAAATTATCATAGAAGAAACTATTTCATCATCCACTCACAGTTTAAGTAAAGAAGACATGAAAATAGACTTATGTTGAACCAATGTTATCTCTACCGAGGCTTCAATTATAGCAAAAAAAATTTACTAAATTTAAAATGATTAAATATTCAATATTATTAATATTATTATTAAATTAATTTTCTATCAAATAGTTGAATTTGAAAACAAGCAGATTAATTTCCTACCAAATTGTTGAGTTTTTGAGCCGAAAATACAACTTTTCTACAAGTAAATTGATTTTCAACAAAAAAATTAATTTTCAACCGAAACAAATTTCTGATTCTTGAAAGAAAAAAATTCCAATTAAATTGTTGAATTTTCAAGCCAAAAAAAAGAATTTTCTACAAAACAGTCGATTTTTCAAATCGACCATATGATTTTTTTTAAAGTAATTTTTTATCCAATCAGTTGAATGTTTAACAATATGGTTGAATTTTCATTTAAAAAATGAATTTTCAACAAAAAAAAACGAATTTTCAACAAAATACATACATTTTCAACCAAATGGAGCAATTTTCAACCAAAAATATTACTTCTATACCAAAACGACGAATTTTCAACTAAATAGTTTAAACAATGGTTGTGATGCTACTCACTCAAAAACTAATTTTTCAATACAAAAACGAATTTCCTACGAAACAGTTCAATTTCGTACCAAATAGATTAATTTTCTACCAAAGTGTTGAATTTTCAAGCGAAAAAGACGAATTTTCTACAAACAGGTGTAATTTTCAAACCCAGAATATAAATTTTCAACAAAAAATATTATTTTTAAGCAAATAGTTGAATGCTCAACTAAATAGTTAAATTGTCAATTAAAAAATTTAATTTTTAACAACAAAAAACCAGATTTTTAATTAAAATTTTTAATCTTCAACCAAGAAAATTAACTTTCAAGAAAGTAGTTTAACTTTCAGCAAAGTAGTGAAATTTTGAACTAACAAAAACAAATTGTTAACAAAATATTTGAATCCTTAACTAAAAGAAGGTTAATTTTCAACCAAACTTTTCATTTTTCAAGAAAAAAATTATTTTCGATCAAAAAGCGTAAATTTTCAATAAAATACATAAATTTTTAACCAAATAGTTAAATTTTCTATCATATTGTTAAATTTCAGAGCCGGAAAACACCATTTTTCTACAAAACAGTTGAATTTTCACAAAAAGTTGATTTTCAACCAAAACGTATTAATTTGTATAAAAACAGTTGCATTTTTAACCAAAAATGATCAAATTTGTACAGAAAAAGAAGAATTTTTAACCAAAAAAATTTTGAAGTCATGCAAGAAAATTTTTTTTATTTAAACTGGTGAATTTTCTAGCCAAAAAGACGAATTTTTGAAGAAAAAGTTCAATTTACAACCCAAAATATGCATTTTTTTACCAAAATAATTGAATTTTCGACTGAAACACACACAAACAACAAAATATATGAATTTTCAACTAAAAAAGATACATTTTAAACAGAAAATCGAATAGTTTAATTTTCAACCAAAAAGATGAAATGTCTATAAAAAAAATTCTCGACGAAAAAATGTAGTAAAATTTTTACTTTAAAAAAAAAGAATTTTTAATGAAACAAACTAATTTTCAGCCAAATTAATAAATTTTCTACCAAAAAAGAATAATTTTCAACAAAATACATGAATTTTCAACCAAATATTTTATTTGTTATTGGAATTTTCAACCAAAAAGGTTAATTTTATACCAAAAAAGACAAATTTTCAACAAAATAGATGAATTTTCAGCTATAGAAGATCGATTCTCAACAAAAAATAGAATAATTTAATTTTCAATGAGAGAAACAAGTTTTTGAGTGAATAAGATAATTCTTCGAAAAACTAGTTAAATTTCCAACCAAACAAATTAATTTTCTACTCAAAAGATTAAATGTCTATCAAACAAAATATTCTCCACAAAAAATGTAGTTGAATTTTTAGCTAAAAAATTAATTTTCAATACAAAAAAATAATTTTCTACCAAAAAAGAATAATTTTTAACAAAATGCATGAATTTTCAACCAAATATTTTTATTTTCAATGGAATTTTATCCTAATATCTGAATTTTCAACCAACATGATATAGTTGTATTTTTAGTTAAAAATTTATTCTTCTACAAAAAAAATAATTTTGAACCAAAAAGATTAATTTTCTACCAAAACAGATTAATTTCTAATGAAATACATGAATTTTTCAACCAAATAGTTGAGTTTTCAACTGAAGAAGATAAATGTTCAACCAAATATGGAATAGTTACATTTTCAGTTAAAAAAATAATTTAAAAAAAATATGAACAGAATATTTAAATTTTGAACAAAAACAAGATTTTTCAACTAAAATAATGGATCATCAACCATAAGAATGAATTTTTAATAAATTATCTTAAGAATTGAGTTAGTATAGAGAATAAGGGTTTTTTCAGATTTCTGCTTAAAAATAAAAAATATCTTTGACCTCTGAAAATTATTATCAAAACTTTTTGAGCTGAAACCTTCTAGTTTTAAAAAATCTATAAAAATTGAGCTGACTTTATTGCTAATATGCTACAATCTTTCATTTCAAATATTGAAAATATTTACGTGAATTACATGTTTGGTTTTTAATTATTTTTTTTTTCTGAAAGAAAGATCTTCTCGTTTCGCTCCGCAGGGAATTGAACAATAGAACTTCCGATTTCCGGTCAGGTGCTTTCCCATTAAGCTACTAGAGAGATCGAAAATTCGAAAATTTCCGACCGGAAATCGAAAGTTCTGTGGTTTAATTCCCAGCGGAGCAAAAAGAGATCTTTTCTCACAAAAACAAAAAAATTTAATTCATAACTGCATCTAGTTTGAAGAGACGTTAAAAATTTCTGTTACTCTCTGATGATAATACAGATTCCTTGAAAAATGTGATTTGTGCCACCTTGCAAAATAATGCGTGTATTTTCTGAAAAAAGTTTCTTCCTTCGATCTCTCTAGTAGCTTAGTGAAAAAGCACCCTACCGGAAATCGGAAGTTCTGTGTTTCAATTCCCAGCGGAGCAAGAGGATAAGATCTTTTTTCAGAAAAAAAATTAATTAAAATTCATTTTTAATTCATAACTGCATCAAGTCTAAAAAGACGTGAACAATTTCTGTTATTCTCTAAAGATAATACAAATTCCTTGAAAAATTTGATTTGTACCACTTATCAAAATAATTTGCGTATTTTCTGAAAAAAGTTTCTTCCCTCGATTTCTCTAGTAGCTTAGTGGGAAAGCACCCTACCGGAAATCGGAAGTTCTGTGGTTCAATTTCCAGCGGAGCAAAAGGAGAAAATCTTTTTTTAGACAAAAAATTCATAACTGCATCTAGTCTGAAAAGACGTTGAAAATTTATGTTATTCTTTGTTGATAATACAGATTCCTTGAAAATTTTGATTTGTACCACTTATCAAAATAATGCGCGTATTTTCTGATAAA
>CAKNYM010049523.1:26974-55436 GCA_932195095.1 Andricus curvator
AGGAGAAAATCTTTTTTCAGACGAAAAAATTAATTGAAAATCATTTTCAATTGATAACTGCATCTAGTCTGAAAAGACGTTAACAATTTCTTTTATTCTCTGATGATAATATAGATTTCTTGAAAAATTTGATTTGTACCACTTAGCAAAATAATGCGCGTATTTTCTGAAAAAAGTTTCTTTCCTCGATCTCTCTAGTAGCTTAATGAGAAAGCACTCGACCGGAAATCGGAAGTTCTGTGGTTCAATTCCCAGCGAAGTGGATAGTGCATTAACTTTATAGGTCCATATAAATATTGAAAATGTAGTTTTTGATTTTAATCGTGTTTATAAAAAAACATATTTTTTAAAGCTGAGCCAACATCACAAACTTATAAGCCTTATTAAAAACTGAACCTTTTATATGATTAAGGGAACACGGAAAAAAAAGGGCTGGAAAATTTACTGGAGTAAATTCTGGACAGGTCATCATTTTTATAAGGTCTCTCATACTTTTTATGAAGGGGTCATAAATTTTTATGGAAAAATTAAAAAAAGTCATGAAAGTGTGACATGTTTATAAAAAAACCTCTTCATATTTTTAAAGGCATGAATTGAGTAAACTTTTAAGAAAAATTATGCATGTTTAATTTTTCAAGAAAAAAGACAAGTTTTCAACTAAAAAAGATAAATTTTTAACAAAAAATAGAAAAGTTTAATTGTAAGGTAGAGAAATAAGTTTTCAACCAAAGAAAATAAATTTTTAACGAAATTGTTAAATTTTCCACCAAACAAATGAATTTTCTACCAAAAAATTATATGTCTATAAAAAAAAAAAACAAAGAACAAAAAAATTGACGATATTTGAAATAGTTAAATTTTTCCTTCGAAACATTTATTCAAAAAAAAAAAAACAACGAATTTTCAACCAAACTGATGAATCATTGATAAAAGAATAAATTTTCAACAGAAAGTTTAATAGTTGATATTCCCATCAAAAAATATTTTATTTCCAATAAGAGACTATTGCATCAAACCAAAAAATACGAATTTCCAACACAAGAGTTGAATTTTCAACGAAAAAAGATTTTATCCAAAATGTTGAGTTTTTCAGCCATAAAGATAAATTTTTGAGAAAAAAGTTGGATTTACAACCCAAAAATATGCATTTTTTTACCAGAATAATTGCATTTTCGAGAAGTGAAAAAGATGAATTTTTTAGAAAAAATGAAATAGCTATATTTTTAGTAAAAAAAATCATTCTCAGCCAAAAATGCAAAACAATTTTCAATAAAATTTGTTTCATTTTTGAACAAAGAAATAAAGTTTTAACTAAAATTATGCATATTTAATTTTTTACGAAAAAGACAAATTTTCAACAAAATATATGAATTTTCAACTTACAAAAAATCGATTTTCAACAAAAAATAGAATAGTTTAATTTTAAGTTAGCGAAATAAGTTTTAACCAAATAAAATAAATTTTGAACGAAATCGTTAGATTTTCAACCAAAAAAATTTTATAACAAAAAAATTAAATTTTTAAAAAAAAAAAAAAAAAAAAAAAAAAAAAATCGACGAAAAATGCAATAGTTAAATTTTGGCTTAAAAAAATTAACTTACAAAATAAAGCAACGACTTTTCAACAAAATTTGTTAAATTTTTAACCAAGGAAATGAACTTTCATCTAAAATGAGCTATTTTAAATCAAGAAAATAAATTTTCAACCAAAAAGTTGAATTTTCAACCTAGAAGATGAATTTTCTACCAAAAAAGGACAAACTTCAACAAAATAGATGGATTTTCAACTAAAAAAGATCAATTTCAAACAAAAAATTGAATCATTTAATTTTCAACAAAAGAAATGAATTTTCTACCAAAAAGATTAAATGTCTATAAAAAAATTCTCTACAAAAAATGTAATAGTTGAATTTTCAGTTTAAAAATCAATTTACAATAAAAAAACTAACTTTCAACCGAAGAAATTGAATTTCAACCAAAAAGATTAATTTTCTACCAGAAAGGAATCATTTTTAACAAAATAGATGAATTTTCGGCCGAATATTTTATTTTTTAATGGAATTTTTAACCAAAAAGCTTAACTTTATATTAAAAAAAGACAAATTTTCAATAAAATAAATGAATTTTCAAATAAAAAAGATAAATATAAAAAATTAGAATGGTTTTTATTTTTAGTTAGAGAAATAACTTTTTGAGCAAATAAAATACATTTTCAACGAAATAGTTAAATTTTTGACCAAGCGAATGAATTTTCTGCCAAAGAGATTACTCGCCTATAGAAAAAATTTTCGAGAAAAAATTTAGTAAAATTTTTACTTCAAAAAAATAATTTTCAATAGAAAAGAGAATAGTTTAATTTCAAGTTCGAGAAATAAGTTTTTAACCAAATGAAATAAATTTTCAAAGAAATAGTTGAATTTTCAACCAAACAGTTTAATTTTCAACCAAAAAGATTAAATTTTTATAAAGAAAAAAGAATCGACAAAAAATCGAATAATTAAATTTTTAGTGAAAAAAAATTAATTTTCATTAAGCAAAACTAATTTTCAACCCAAGAAATGAAATTTTAACCAAAAAGATTAATTTTCTACCCAAAAAGAATAATTTCTAACAAAGGACATGGATTTTAAAACCAATATTTTAATTTTTAATGGAATTTTCAACCTAGTAGTAGTTGAATTTTCAACCAAAAAGATTATATTGCTGCCAAAAAAGATAAATTTTCAAAAAAAAATAGAATAATTAAATTTTCAACCAACCAGATGAATTTTCAAACAAAAATATTAATTTTATACCAAAAAAGACAAATTTTAATCAGAATAGATGAATTTTCAGCTGTAAAAGACCAATTTTTAACAAAAAATAGAATAATTTAAATTTCAACGAGAGAAATAGAATTTTAAGTGAATAAAATAAATTTTCAACAAAATAGTTGAGTTTTCAACCAAACAAATAAATTTTCTACTAAAAAGATTAAATGTCTATCAAACAAAGAATTATCGACAAAAAATTTAGTTAAATTTTCAGTTAAAAAAATTAATTCTCAATAGAAACAGAAATTTTCAATAAATGAAAAATTAATTTTCAATAAAAAAAACTAATTTTCGACCAAAAAAGAATAATTTTTAACGAAATGCAGGAATATTCAACCAAATATTTTAATTTTTAATAGAATTTTTAAACTAATAGTTGAATTTTCAACTGAAAGGGTGAATTAATCACAAAGAAGATTAATATTTTACCACAAAAGACAAAGTTTCAACAAAATACAAAAATTTTCAAACAAATAGTTGAATTTTCAACTGAAGAAGATTGATGTTCAAACAAACATGATATAGTTAAATTTTCAGTTGAAAAATTAATTTTCAATAAAAAAAAGTAATTTTCAAGCCAAATAAATGAATTTTTAACCAAAAGGATTAACTTTCTATAAAAAAAGATTAGCTTTTAACAAAATACATGAATTTTCAACAAAAAAGGTGAGTCAGTTACCAGGAAGATTAATTTTCTAAAAATTAAAAAAAAAAAATAATATATTATTCAGATATCTTTAAATTTCTCATGAACTTAAAAACCACAAATTATAAACACAGGTTTCCCGACGATAATGGTTGTGTGTATGTATGTATGTATACCATTAAGCCATTTCCCTTTCAGGGTAGGCGTGACACTACCCGATTCGGGTAGTGTTTCTAGGTTGATAGCTTGTAGTAAAATAACTACAAGTGTGGGCTCACCACACCCACGATGTGCCAACAGCACTCGGTTTTCTCGAATGGTCACCCATCCAAGTACTAACCGCGCCCAACGCTGCTTAACTTCAGTGATCTGACGAGAACTGGTTTTTTCAGCGTGGTATGGCTTTTCTAATAATTGTATTACGTTCATTTACAACAGGGAGAATAATTTTAAATAATTAATTTTCATTTTCTGTGAATAATGAACGGCTTTATCGAAATTTGAAATAAATGCAATATTTGTTTAGGTGTAAACGGTAGAAATTCTAATATAGTGAATTTATTCGGAAGATAAGGTTATAAAATCCAATTATTAAAAAGCGCATGGCGCCATTTTCGATTATTTCTCGAACCATCTTCGGGATTATGAGAAATGTAAGGTTATCTAAATAATATACAGGGTGTCCAAAAAGTAACGAAATCCAGTGGTGACCTTGAATTTGACCTTGAGCTGATCTTCAAGGTTATTCCAAGGTCAACTTTGTTTTTTCAAGTGGGAACCCCTATTATTGACAACGGCAATCGAAAGAGCGGGAAATTTTACGTCCAAGCATGTACTCAGGTCATGGGTCAAGAGTGACCTTGAACCTTAATTTTTCTGATCAAAAAAATGTTTTTTGACCTTGAAGGTCAAATTTAAGGTCACCACTAGATTCCTCGTCAAAAGTTACTCCAAGAATGACCTCGACCTTTTTCGTGAACACCTGAGCCGAAGCAGTACAGATTGGACCCGACCCATACCTGGGTCAAGCCTAATAACCTCTAGCTGAAGTTCAAGGTCACCCTTGACCCATGACCTAAGTATTTTTTTGGACGTAAAATTTGCCGCTCTTTCGATTGCTGTTGTCAAAAATAGGGGTTCCCGCCTAAAAAACAAAGTTGACCTTGAAATAACCTTGAAGGTCAAGCTCAAGGTCAAATTCTAGGTCACCACTGGATTCCTCGTTAAAAGTTATTTATAGAATGACAAAAGGTGCCCAGTATTTCGCTATACAAAACATAATTTGTAGATTTTTGAAGATTTCAAAAATGAAAAAGCTTTTTAAGAATTTTAAAAGGTTTCAAGATACAAAAAAAATTTCTTAAAATTTCTGGGAAAATTTAAACTGATTTTTCAGTTTGAAAATAAATTTCAACAGAAAATTGACAAAGATTTCAAAAGATTTTAAATCATTTCCTAAAATGTACATTTTTGAATATTTGGAAAAAAATTGTTGAATCTTCTTAAGGATTTTGAAGGGATTCACGATAATAAAAAAATGTTCTTAGAATTCATGGAAAAATTTGAACTGATTTTGGATTTTGCAAAATTAATTTTTAAAGAATATTTAAAAACATTTTAAAATATGACAAAAATTTTTTAAATATTACAAAAGATTTCTGAAATTGTCATTACAGATTCTGGAAGATTTAAAGAGAATTTTTGTAATTTTTTAGAATTTTAAGAAAATTTTTGGAAAAATTCGAATAATTTTAAAAGATGTTCGTAAGGTTTAAAACTTTTGGAAATAGTTGAAACTTTTTAAGAAGTTTGAAAGGCTTCAAGAAAATGAAAAAACTTTATTAAAATTCCTGGGAAAATTAAAACTGATTTTTTATTTTGAAAATAAATTTAAGGAGAAAATTGACAAAGATTTCAAAAGATATTAAATTATTTTCTAAAATTTCGAAAAATGGGAGAGATTTTCATGCAAAATCTTTCCATTTGAATGATTGCAAAATTTAAAAAAAAAAAAATTTTTTTTATTCAAAAGGTTTAACGATGATAAAAAATATTTCTGATAATTCATGAGATAATTTACACTGATTTTTTATTTTGCAAAATTAATTTTAAGATAATATTTAAAAAAATGTAACATCTCAAAAGATTTCAAAAATTGTCAAAACAGAAGATTCTGAAGGATTAAAAAACTTGCCTTCACATCTTCCAGATTCTATCTGGAAGATTTGATGACAAGTTTTTTAATTTTTCAGAATTTCAAGACAAATTTTTAAAGAATTTGAAAAGATATTTAGAATGCTTAAAAGTTTTTAAAATGGTCAAAAAATGATTTTAAGTTTGAAAAGATTTACAAAAATTTTGAATAAAATGTAAATTTTTGCAGATTTCGAAGAAAATTTCGAAGCTTTTTAAGAAGTTTCAGAGGTTTCAAGAATATAAAAAAAATTCCTCGATATTCCTGGGAAAATTTTCCATTACCTTTTATTTTGCAAAATTAATTTTCAAAGAAAATTTGAAATAGTTTAAAAATATTTTAAAATATTTCTACAAATTTCGAAAATATCTCGAAAATTTAAGGTCAATTCTTTTCAATTGTTGAAGATTTTTCAAAATTTTAGGAATAGTTCGATTCAGTTTAAGAGATATTTATCTTCCAAACTTCTAGAAGTCCGAAATATCCTTCAAACTGACTCGAATTTTTCATAAAATTTTTCAAAATCCTGAAAAATAATAAACTATACTTTTTCGACATATTTGAAAGCTTCAAAAAAATTTTGAATTTTCTTAAGGAATCTTAAGAAAATTATATATTTATTTAACATTAAAAGCAAATGAATAAATAAAAATTTTTTGGGAAAATTCAAATATTTTTAAAAGATATTTAGAAGGTTTACATTTTTTAGAAATGATTAAAAAAATAATTTGAAAAGATTTACAAAAATTCAAAACAAAATGTAAATTTTTGTAGATTTAAAAAAAAATGTCGAAGCTTTTTACGAAGTTTGAAAGGCTTCAAGAAATTAAAAAACTATTCGTGAGATTCCTGCCAATTTTTTTTGTTTCGAAAACTTAATTTTCAAAGGAAAAGGTTTTAAAACATTTAAAAATATTGCCAGAAATTTAAAAAGAAATTGTAAGATTTAAGGGCAATTTTTTTAATTTTCAAAGATTTTTCAACATTTTAGGAATAATTCGAGTCTGCTTTTTAGATATTTTCAAGAAAATGATATTTCTATAACTTTAAAAATAAATGAACAAATAAATCTAAAAAAGAAATATTTATTTAAATTGTCCATAATGTATTCAGAATCATGTTTTTTTTTTTTTTTTTAATTCCACTATTTTGTGAAAATTCGTCATTTTCGGTTAGAAATGTAACTGATTGAAAATTAATCTTTTTTGGTCGAGGATTCAACTAATTTGTTAAAAATTCATTGTTTTTTACTAAAGACTCATAATTTTTGTTAAAAATTTGTCTTTTTTGGTACAAATTCAAGTGCTTTTTTTAATTTTAAATAAAAATATTTTGTAGTTGTAATATCATTCATGTTATCTAAATAATATATTTATAATTTAATAATAATAATCAATGGAACAAAGGTCTTCAGCACTTTGAAATAGAAAATTTAATGTTTTCCGTTTAAGAGAATATTTTATTCCCTTAAAAATATAAAAGGCCCAATTTTTCGAAATGCTCATAAGTTTTTTACGTTCGCTTTATTATAAAAAATATTTTTTTCATAAACTTGATCAAAATCTAATACTAAATTTTCAATATTCAAATTATTCTATGTGTAGTATATACACTAAACATGTTATTTATGAAAATAGTTTAAATTTTTTAAATTAAATATTTGAGCATATTAGCGATTAAGTCTTTTTAATTTTTGTAGATTTTTAAAAAATAGAAAGTTTCAGCTCAACCAAATTTTAATAATAATTACCCATAATTAAATTTTTAACCAAATCGATGAATCTTCAATAAAAATAATGAATAAAAAGTTTAATATATAGTTAATAGACTTTTTAACAATTGAGTTCAAGTTTCAACAAAGAAAGATTTTTCAATCAATAAAGAAAAAAAATCTAATCCAAAATGTTGAGTTTTTAAGTCATAAAGACGAATCTATGAAAAAAAAGTTGGTTAAATGTTTAACCAAAGAAATGAACTTTTAAGTAAAATGATGCATCTTGAATGAAGAAAAATAGATTCCTAACCAAATAGTTGAATTTTCAACCCAGAAGATGAATTTTCTTCCAAAAATAACCAAATTTTCAACAAAATAGATAAATTTTGAACTAAAAAAGATAAATTTTTAACAAAAAATAGAATAGTTTAATTCTAAGTTGCGGATATAAGTTTTTAACCAAATAAAATAAATTTTCAACGAAATGGTTAAATTTGCAACCAGAATGATTAAATGTCCATCAAAGAAAAATTTCAACAAAAAATGGAATAGTTAAATTTTTAGTTGAAAAAATTAATTTTCAATAAAAAAAAAAACGAATTGTCATCAAAAGAAATGAATTTTCAACGCAAAACAGACTAGAAGTGGATTTTCAACTGAAAAAGATGAATTTTCCAACAAAAATGGAATAGCTACATTTTCAGTCAAAAAAATTCATTTTCAACATCAAAAAATTGAATTTTCAAATATTTGAAGCAAATTAATTGATGTTTAACTAAAATGATGAATCTGCAACGAAAAATTATGAATTTTTAACCCAATAGTTAAATTTTCAATCCAAAAGATGAATTTTCTATACAAAAAAAACAACAAATTTTCAACAGAATAGATGAATGTTCATCAACAAATGAGTTAAGTTTTCAACCAGGCAGATGAATTTTTGAGCAAGGAGAACAAATGTCTATTAAAAAAGATAAATTTTCAACAAAAAATGGAATGTTCACATTTTTAATCAAAAAATATAATTTTTAATTTAAAAAACTCTCTTTCGATGAAAGAAATCAATTTTCAACACAAAGATGAATTTTCTACCAATTAAAAGACAAATTTTCAGCAAAATAGATAAATGATTGGAAACATAGTTACATTCTCAGATAAAAAATTTATTTTCAATGAAAAAAACTAATTTTCAATCAGAAAGAATTACTTTCTACCAAAAAAGGTTAATTATTTACAAAATACATAGATTTTAAACCTAATAATTAAATTTCCAATTAAAGAAATGAATTTTCAACAAAATGGGTGAATCAGACACCAAGAAGAATAATATTCTACCACACAATTACAATCAAATAGCTGAATTTTCAAGTGAAGAATATAAATGTTAAACCCAAAATTCATCTTTAAAAATTTCCATAAATTTTTAGAAATTTCTAAAAAATTTCGGTCATTTATGGTAATTTTACAGGTAAATATGGTAACTTACTCAAAATTAATTTTTTTAAATTTCCATAAATTTCCCGAAATTTATGAAAAATTTCGGTCTTTTATGGTAATTTTACAGGTAAATATGGTAACTTACCATGGATTGCCCAACATTCATTTTTAAACATTTTCGGAAATTTATGAAAATTTTTGGTCATTTATGGTAATTTTACAGGTAAATATGGTAACTTACCCAAAATTATTTTTTTCAAATTTCCATAAATTTCCGGAAATTTATGAAAAATTTCGGTTATTTATGGTAATTTCACAGGTAAATATGGTAACTTACCATAAAATACCCAAAATTCATCTCTACAAATTTCCATAAATTTTCGGAAATTTATGAAAAATTTCGGTCATTTATGGTAATTTTACAGGTAAATATGGTAACTTACCTAAAATTAATTTTTAAAAATTTCCATAAATTTCCGGATATTTATGAAAAATTTGGTAATTTATGGTAATTTTTCAGGTGAATATGGTAACTTACCATGGATTGCCCAAAATTCATTTTTAAACATTTTCGGAAATTTATGAAAATGTTCGGTCATTTATGGTAATTTTACAGGTGTATATGGTAACTTTCCATAAATAACGGCAAAATTATATTATCTGCAATCAAAATTTCCTCACAGTTTTTACGGTGAGTGGGCTGATAATCTTAAAATGCGAGCTCATAGATGCATAATTTTCATTATTCACCTCTGACGTTACTTTTCATTCCCTAGGGAGTAAAAAGTAGAGCTTTAGCCCCGCTTCATAGGCGTCGAAAAGGGCTGAAATCATGCATGTGTCATAAAAATTAATTTTTATCTGGAATAATGAATCTTCAACTAAAAAAAAAAAATGGATTTTTAACCGACAAGTTGAATTTTTTACCCAAAAAGGAAATTTCAACGAAACAGTTGAATTTTCAACTAAGAAGATTACATTTTCTATCAAAAAAGATCATTTTTCAGATTCTTCCGTTTTTTTTCTAAGATGTATTCATCTTGAAAATGCATGTCTATGTTTTTTTAATGTAAAAATGTATTAAAAGTACGGTTTAGCATAATTTCACACGCGGTGAGCCATATTTTGTAAATGATAAATATAATCTGCTAATTTGAAAGAACTGTAAGTAAATGAAATAAATTTTATCATTCATATTGAATTTACTGGCATTTTTTTGCTACAATAAAGAAACTTCTATAAATCATATACAATGTTTTCAAACCATATCAGATTTGTGGTAAAATCTTTAAAAAAATGTTGTTACAAAATGCTACAATGATCTATTCTTATAAAAGACAGGTAACCTATATTGAATTCAAAATAAACAAATAGTCCGTGTCTAAACGTCCGGACAGTCCGTACGTTTATGTATGTTTATAACACGTTCAAGTCTAAACGTACGGACTTGGAAATGGGAAGGGGGAGTTGGAAAAGGGAAGGGGCGTGGGTTATGTCCGGACGTATAGACACTACCAAACAAATATCGGATTAAGTTAGGTTAAAAGTTAGTGAGTGATGTAAGATTGTGTAAGGCAGGATTATGGGTAAGGAGAAGGATAAAGGGAACATGGTTTTTGGTTTTGATATTTGATTATAGGTCACTTCGTGTGCATGAAGAAGGAAATTTAATAATATGAGGATGAATTTGCTTCGCCCTTATTGGTTCTTGGCTATTGATAAAAGAAGTGCATATAAAAGAGGAAGTATAAAGCACAGTAAGGGAAAAGCGTTGGAGTCGTGTAAGGGGTGTTGAGGCACCATTGTGTGACAAGGACATATATAGATACGATATGGTAATAAAAACATTATTTTTGTTGGAAGAGTAGGATAAAGGATTACATGACTTCTATCATTTCAACCCAAAAAATATTGTCCCCTTCAGTTTTCTTTTTTATTCGTTTCTAGGATGCGTAACAGGTATTTAAAGATAAAAAATAAAAGAATCGCTAAACATTAATACTTTACCAACTAAGTTTATTGTCAATTGTTTTTCAAATCATGTAGATTGTTCATTGTCATGTCGGAAAATTTAACTGTAATGCACGATGAAAATCGTAGTAAAATTGGTTTACTGTGCTTCGGAAAAACAAAGATAATGATCCATGTATCCGAATTAATACAAAAGAAGATTGCTGATTTATTTGAGTACGATAAAAATGATGATCGGTTCCCATGTTTTCTGTGCAGTGATTGTAAAAGAGGCATTTACGGAATAAAAAATGTCGATGATCTTAAGCTACCAGATTTTTCGAATTTAAATCCTCTGAGAAAAATCACAGAATCAAATTGCAATGTTCCATATGATTGTAGAAAGATTTGTCCAGTATATGAAGGGAAAAAGACAATTTCCAGAATTTCATCTGAAGTTCGCGATAGATGGAGGAGGAGATTTTCTAAAAGTAAGTTCATCTATTCAATCAACTGAAGAAATCGTTGAATCGGATAAAAGTCGTCAAAAATATGAAGATGGAGTTTGTGCTAAGCTGTTCAAGGATTCAGGCATAAAAAAATGTTTATTCTTGCTTTGGCGCAGTGTTCACAAGAGAACTATAAAAATGTATCACTACTATGGTCTGCAATGAATCTTAACTCCTTAGGAGTAACGATTGCAACAGACCTAAAGCTCGCTCATATTTTAGTAGGAATCATGTCTCATAGCAGCCATTTTCCTTGTACGTGGTACTATGTAATGAAAAATAGTCTTGACGAACATGGACTTCACAGAACAGTTGGAAATTCTTCACAAAATTATTTGGATTAGCACGAATCTGGAGCTGTGAAGAAGAATTGAAATAACTATAAAAATTATGTAGATCCTCCAATTATGAGCAGTGATGTAAGATAAAACATTCCTCGAAATCATCCCTTCACCTGAATCGCATCTGTTGTTGGGCACAGTGAATACCTTATTCGCACACATGCTAGTTGAATTTGAAAATGACGCTTTAACATGGGCACAATCCAGTAATGTTCAACGTGAGATTACTCACGGTAGTCCAGCTTTCAAAGGAAATTCATGTAACACACTTCTCAACAAAGTAGATATTTTGTGTTCCAAGTGCAGCTTAGGCTGCTTGAAGTATGTCAAAGCTTTCGACGATTTGAAGGAAGTTGTGAGAGCGTGCTTTGGTCAGAATTTGCATCCTAATTATAAAGAAAACATCGCTGCTTTTAGCAGGAGCTACTTAGACCTGAACATCCCTGTTACACCTAAAATCCACGCAGTTTTCTACCACATAGAAAAATTTTGCGAAGAAAATCAGCAACGCTTAGGATTTTAAAGTGAACAGGCAATGGAGTCAGTTCATTTTGATTTTAAAACTTTTTGGAAAAATTACAAAGTGTCTCGAGATCATCCAGAGTACCATAGAGGATTGCACCGTGCTCTGCGTGAATACAACAGTATAGACTGAATCTAGTTATAATTTTATAGATAAATCTATTGAAGATTGATGCTTTAAATGTCAGAAATCTTATTTAAAAACTGCCTGTAATTTTTTTATTTTTGGTCTTAAAATACTTGTTACCCATCCTAGAGACGAAAAAAAATTGAAACTCAACAGGGCAAGATTGTTTGGGTTGAAATGAATCGAGGCTACACGTGTTCTGCTTTAATACAGATTATGTAGTAGTTAGATTAGAGTAGAGTGTATAAGAAAAAATGTGGACAATCAGATGTTACTAGGAAAAATTTTGTATTGTATCATGCAAACCCTTAATGGAAGCATTAATGAAAAAGTAATCAAAGATAAACAACTATTTTTTATTTAATTTTTAAACAAATTAGGAATTCTGGAAAGTTTTTCTCAAACATAAAGGATCCACTTCCAAAATTCAAACGAATGGGTTTAGTATATAAATGTAACTGCCTAAATTGCTCGGCAACCTATGTTGGTGAAAGTGGAACACGTCATCATAAAATAAAAACAATTTTTAAACCAATTAGGAATTCTGGAAAGTTTTTCTCAAACTTAAAGGATCCACTTTCAAGATTCAAACAAATGGGTTTAGTATATCAATGTAACTGCCTAAATTGCTGGGCAATCTATGTTGATAAAACTGAAAAAAAATTAGAAACTAGAAATAGAGAACACAAATATCCAGTTACTAATATTAATAACAATAATCATACAGCTCTTGCAGAACATTTTTTAGATACCGGTCACCAATTCGACTTTGACAATACACAAATTCTAGCCTATGAGAGAAACAAACCCCATCGGAAAGTTATTGAAAATTATTCTATCAATAAACACCAACATGATGCTTTTAGTTTAGGCTATGAAAATAATAGTTTCCCGGCAATTTATAAAACCATTTTAAATCAAATTTAAATCTTTTATTCTTTTTTTCAAACATTTTTAACTTTAATTATAAAACTAAACATTGAATCCCCTGTTTCTTAATTGTTTGATCGCATTTGAAGGCTTAAAAATTTCTTATCATGATAGATTTCATTATTGAGTGTCGTTTCAGCTTTAACTTTCATTGTTTTCCTCAGTAGACGTTCAACCAAATTAGCGAGCGGTGTGTCGCGAAGTCTCGCTAACTTGGTGAAATGTTTTAAAACAATTTTTAAGTTTTTATAATATAATACGACTTTTATATATACCTTGTACAGGTATGTTTATACTGCTTTTTCAAATAAGTGGACTTTTTCAAATGTTTTTAATCTGTTGTTTATCAAAATTTGTCGTACCAATGAAATGCTCATCATATTAGAGGAATTTCTTTTATTTACAAACTTAATGTTTTTGATTGCTCAAAATTGTCACTTAACTAAACTTTCTCTACTTGATTATACTCTTTACTTCATTATATGTTAAACGATTTGTTGTTTTTTGTGTTTTTTTTCAGAATTTGACTATAATAAATTTATTGAAGAGGGTCCAAAATCAGGACCGAAACGTTTATTACTGACTGACTCATCATCGAGAATGAGGCGCATAAATATACCCCAAATTCCATATTACCTAAGTTTCATTTTACTGAAAATCAAGTTGCCGAAAAATTATTTATTATAATTTCTATTTTGTCGAATTGTCAACATACATAACCTCTATTTGTCCCAACTACCATTTATCATAATTTCTATTGTACCGAATTCTCATTTGGCATAATTATCGTATTTTCGTATTTTTATTCACCATAATCTTTATTTATCCTAATTTTAATTAAATCTAATTTCTGTTTTTCCGAATTTGTATTCGACATAAATGTACTTTTTCCGAACTTCCACATAACCTAATATTCATTTAGAGGAATTTCTATTTGTCATATTTTACATTAATCCGAATTATCATTTGTCATAAATTTCATTTTTCCTAATTTTCATTTATCCTAATGTCTAGGTATCCGAACTGGCATGCGCCATAATTTCCATGTCACAGAAATTTTATTTGCCCTAACAGACTTCCGTTCAGTTTCGAAGTAGTTGTTTCCCATCTAGATGTATTTAGTCTGGCCGGTAAGTCAGGTGCAGGTGGCGCTGTGAAACACTTCCTACGGTACCAAATACATTAGGCGCGAAATTCAAATGAGGTCTTTGTTTAGAAATGCATAATCAAATTGTAGCTAGTGTGTTCGGTCGGTAACATGTTCCTAAACACTAATTCGCAGACATTCGCGAAAATTCGAAAGATTGATGCAGAACTGCCTAGATGAAGAATGCGAGAAGGTAAGTGCAAAATGAATTACAAAAACATAGTTTAATTTGTATTTGATCTTATCATGTACGCAATATTATCCGATTTTATGTATCACCAACAAGGGAGGAAATGGGTTGTAGGTGTTCTGTAAATAAGTGACATTATTCTTTAATTACATTTGTCAACAATTTATTGGAAACCAATTAAAGAAGGTAAGTCAGTGATCAGCGAACTTGAGAAACAAATATTTCAGGTTGAAATTCTTTATTTTACAATAGTTACTTAGGGGTTTATGTTTTTGCTTTCTTTAGGTAAAAGTTGCAATTCTTATTTAATTCTAATGTTACATGGCGCATTTTATTCATTGAGAGAGTCTGTAGAAATCTCACTGGTACGTTTTTATTAAACAAATTTTATTTAAGAAAAGTATTTTTTATAAAATGAACAAGTTTATACGCCCTCAATAAAAATTTATAAAAACAAAAAAAAAACCGTACTCAAGAAAATTGTAGAGAATCTTGCAAGAAATAAAATTGTTAATCAGCTATTCGTTGATTGTAACTAATTTTGAAAGAAAATTGGTTTATTATTAGTTATTTAGAGTTTTTGTGTTTTTTTCTCTGTAGGTAAAAGTTGCAATTCTTACTTAAATCAAATTTTGTAGGACTTCTTTCATTTCTTGCCAGATTCTCTACCACTCTCTTCAGTACGTTTTTATTTGAAACATTTGTATTGAGGGCTTATAAGATTGTTCATTTTATAAAAAATACTTTTCCTAAATAAAATTTGTTTAATAAAAACGTACCAGTGAGATTTTGGCAGACTCTCTTAATGAATAAAATTCGCCCTATAACATTAGGATTAAATAAGAATTGCCACTTTTACCTAAAGTGAAAGGAAAACCATAAAACCCTAAATAAATACTGTAAAATAAACAATTTCAACCTGAAATACTTTTTTCTAAAGTTCGCCGTCAGTACTGAACTTATCTCAGGTTCAAAAATGAGGAATGTAAAAAATAATTTATAAAATCGAGGAGAATTGTTAATTAGCTATTTCTTAATTGTAACTAATTTTTGGAGAAAATTTGTTCATTATTAGTTATTTAGAGTTTTTAAGTTTCTTTCTCTGTAGGTAAAAGTTGCAATTCTTACTTAAATCAAATTTTGTAGGACTTATTTCATTTCTTACAAGATTCTCTACTAGTCTCTTCAGTACGTTTTTATTTGGAAAATTTTTATTGAGGGCTTATAAAATTGTTCATTTTATAAAAAATACTTTTCTCAAATAAAATTTGTTTAATAAAACCGTACCAGTGAGATTTCTAGAGAGTCTCTCAATGAATAAAATGCGCCCCATAACATTAGGATTAAATAAGAATTGCAACTTTTACCTAAAGGAAGCAAAAACATAAACCCCTAAGTAAGTATTGTGAAATAAAGAATTTCAACTTGAAATATTTTTTCTCAAGTTCGCTGATCACTGATTTACTTTCTTTAATTGGTTTCCAATAAATTGTTGACAAATGTAATTAAAGAATAATGTCACTTATTTACAGAACACCTACAACCCATTTCCTCCCTTGTTGGTGATACATTCTTCATCTAGGCAGTTCTGTATCAATCTTTCGAATTTTCGCGAATGTCTGCGAATTAGTGTTTAGGAACATGTTACCGACCGAACACACTAGCTACATTTTGATTATGCATTTCTAAACAAAGACCTCATTTGAATTTCGCGCCTAATGTATTTGGTACCGTAGGAAGTGTTTCACAGCGCCATCTTCACCTGACTTACCGGCCAGACTAAATACATCTAGATGGGAAACGACTACTTCGAAACTGAACGGAAGTCTGTTAGGACAAATGAAATTTCTGTGACATGGAAATTATGGCGCATGCCAGTTCGGATACCTAGACGTTAGGATAAATGAAAATTAGGAAAAATGAAATTGATGACAAATGATAATTCGGATTAATCTAAAATATGACAAATAGAAATTCTTCTAAATGAATATTAGGTTATGTGGAAGTTCGGAAAAAGTACATTTATGTCGAATACAAATTCGGAAAAACAGAAATTAGATTTAATTAAAATTAGGATAAATAAAGATTATGGTGAATAAAAATTCGAAAATACGAAAATTATGCCAAATGAGAATTCGGTATAATAGATATTATGATAATTGGTAGTTAGGACATATAGAGGTTATGTGAGTTGACAATTCAACAAAATAAATATTATAATAAATAATTGTTCGGCAACTTGATTTTCGGTCAAATGAAACTTAAGTAATATGGAATTTGAGGTATATTCATGCGCCTCATCGAGAACTATGGTGAATGTGAAAGTTAATTTAATTCAACTGATTTGATGTAGACCATGAATCCTAGAAAAGAAGCTAAAAGTGATAATGGTGGTAGAGACAACAATGCAGACCCGAAGAGTACTACAGAAATAAAAAATTAAGAAAAAAATGTTGTTATCAATAAACTCAAAGCAGGAGGATTTGTCACAGGAAGACTAGAAAAGTTTCGTAATCCTGCATGGGAAATATTCCTTTTGGTTTAAGATGAGAACGGAAAGAACCAGGGATTTGCTGAATGCAAGAAATGTTGCTGTGAAGATGCTACAGAAACAACAACAATTGAGATTCCAATTGAACATAAAAATGATCTATTCATTAAGGGACCGTCCATTGGTAATTAGCACTGTGAAATTATTGTTAGTTAAGAATAAGGAGACTAAGAAAAAGAAGTAAGAACTAAGAAGAAATAAACTCTAGAAGATGAAGTAAAGCACATGACGAATCCTTAGTGGAAATCTCCGATTTATTTTCCCCAAAACAAGAACATTTTTAAATTCTACACCGGAAAATTATTTACAAAATACCAGCTATTCTGTAAAATTACAGAAAAATGAAAAATCACAATTTGTTAATATTATTTTTACATGAGGCATGGAGAAAGCAGCAGGTTATGTGCATGTGATTTTACAATGTCCGAGGTAATTAACATATTATATTTCTGTAATTTGCGTTAAAAGTGACTGATATTTTTTGTTTACTCATTCTTAGAATTTCACATCCAATTTTTTTTCTCAGTACTATAACACTTTCTGATTAGATTAGGTTGTATTTATTTACAAGTGTCATGTGATTTATGCATGGAAGTATGAATCAAAGGGAATAAAGGTTTTACGATAGTAACAAAAATTTTCTTAAGATGCCTGAGAAAACTTAAAATGACTTTTTATTTCGAAAAATTAAATTCAACAGAATATTAAAAAAGATTTCAAAAGACATACAAAATTACCAAAAAATAATTTGGAACATTGAAAGTGATTTTTTTAATTTCAAGGATATTAGAATCTTAAAAATTTTTAAACAAAATATAGATTCTTTAACATTTTGATATAAAGTTTTGAAACTGTTCAGGGATTTTGGGAGGTTTCAAATAAGACAAAAATAAAAGTTTTGAATGACTTAATATTTTTAAAATAATAATTTTAGGAGAATATTTGAAATAGATTTCAAAACAATTTTTGATTTATAAATAACAATTAAACAATTAAAAATTTGTAAGAACCTAAAATTCAAATAATTTTACTTCTAATTCAAAAATTGTTCAGTTTCTTTCCATTTCTAATGTTTCTAACTTAAAATTGCTTAAAACGATATAATTTTGAAAATCTCTGAATTCGTTGATTCATTTTTCAATTTAGATAATTGAGAATGGTAGCGTGGATTTACGTATTTTTTGAGTCTCTGAATTGCACAAGAGTTTAACAATTATTTATATATCGAGCATTTAAATTAAAAAAAATTAGGCTTTAGGGTCCTTTAGGGTGAAAAATAAATAAATATTTTGATTTTACTTTTTATAAATGAAAAAATTCAGTTATTTTGTTCATAATTCATCATTTTAGTTGAAAAATCTTTTTTTCAAAATTCAACTATTTTGTTAACATTTAAAAAAAATATTTGGTTGAAAATTCAGATACTTCATTAGAAATTATTCTTTTAAGGTAGAAAATTAATTTTTTTGGTTCAAAATTAGTTTCTTTTGAAAATTAATTTTTTACTAAAAATGCAACTATATCACGTTTGTTTGAACATTAATCTTCTTCAGTTTAACATTCAATTACATATATGTTTCAAAATTTCTGTATATTGTTGAAACTTTTTTGTGTCTTTTGTGGTAGAATATTAATCTTCTTGGTGACTAATTCACCTTTTTGGTTGAAAATTCAACTATTAGCTGAAAATTCCATTCGAAATTGAAATATTTGCTTGAAAATTCATGTATTTTGTTAAAGATTATCCTTTCTTGGTAGAAAATTATTTTTTTATTGCAAATTAATTTTTCCTTGGTTGAAAATTAGTGTTTTTATTGAATATCAATTTTTTAAACTAAAAATTTAACTTAATTTTTTGTCGAATTTTTTTTTTTAAAGACATTTAATCCTTTTGGTAGAAAATTCATTTGTTTGGATGAAAATTCAATCATTCCGCTGTAAATATATTTTATTTGTTTAAAAATTCATTTCTCGATGTAAAAATTAAACTATTCTATTTTTTGTTGAGAATTGATCTGTTTTAACCAAATGATCATCTATTTTGTCGAAAATTTGTCTTTTTTTGGTAGGAAATTAACATTTTTGGTTAAAAATTTCATTTAAAATTAAAGTATTTGTTTGAAAATTCATGTATTTTGTTGAAAATTATTCTTTTTTGATAGAAAATATGTTTTTTTAAATTGAAAATAAGTTTTTCAAACTGAAAATTTAACTATTCCATTTTTCATCGAAAATTTTTTCATAGACATTCAATCTTTTTGGTTGAAAATGTATCTGTTTGTTTAAAAATTGAACTATTTCGTTAAAATTTAATTTCATCTTCTTAAAGAACTTATTTCTTTAACTTAAAATCAAACTATTCTATTTTTGTCAAAAATTGATCTTTTTTAGTTGAAGATTCATTTATTTTGTTGAATTTTTTTTTGTGTTAGCAGTATAACCTTTTTGGTTAAAAATGCAACTATTAGGTTGAAAATTCTATTAAAAATTGAAATATTTGTTTGAAAATTCATATATTTTGTTAAAAATTATTCTTTTTTGGTTTAAATTTCTGGCTCTGGAAAATGCTTCCAAAAAGACACTTTTCTTTCCTTTTTGGCTGAAAATGACAGGAACTTATTTGGGTGTTTGTCCGTGTACATAACTTCATACCGTCAATATGGGCCCTTTTTTCGTATGCTGTTGTAAACAGTCTTCTGATTCAAACATGTATGTTTTCAAATTATGTATTTAATGGAATATTTTTTTGAAATACTGATATTATTTAAAGGCAATATTCATGGTGTTGCCTTTCCTATCAGCTATGTTTAATATAATAATCAAAAATTCATTTTTTACTTTTTTTTTAATCTTCTTTTTAACCTAATTACATGGAGAGACTATTGGTCATATATGGTAATATAATCATTATTTTGAGAAGAGTTTGATGTCAAGGTAGAATATAGTCGGAAAAATAGTATTCATTTCCACAGCGATATGAAGAAATACTTTTCCCAGATAAATTAAAAATATGCTTCAAACTTAATAGTTGCCATTCAGAGTTGGAAATGCAAATATTTTTTAGTGGCAAGGTACTTCAATATAGTGCTTTGCGAAAATGTTCATTTAAAATAGAAACGTCATATGCGCTGAGGTTTATGAGGATGATCAAAGTACTCAATCTCATAATTTTTTTTACCACGGGAAAGTCTCCGAGCTGCCCTGGAGGGGTGTTTTCGATTCCCGTCAGCGTTGCCTTCTTCGGACACGATTATTTTTCTCTTTCAGCTTGCAATATTATATAAATCAAAAAATGTTTGATGTATATAATTTATAATGTTTGCAACTATAGTGTATATAAAAAAATCATGATGTGAAGATATTTTTATTTTGCTGTTCCGACAATGGCATATTTTCCTATTTTATAGGAAAAATTAGAAATGCATAATATGCACATAGGAAGAATGTATTTTCTATTGTGTTTTGCGAACTTCATAGTCTTTTCTGTGGACAATGGAAACTTTCTCTTGATATAAATTATTAATTTCTTTATTATTTTATTCTAATGAACTTAGTAACTTCGCAATTTAATATTCACAATCGTTATTTTAGCAATAGTGACGCTATATGCTTGCTATCGTCTTATTGTAAAAATAAATTTATATTATCAGATTCAAAATTTAAAATAAAAAATTTCAATAAAATCCTAGCATATTATCTATATCCTTAATTAAAAATGTATCATTACGCTCTTTTTGAGTTATCTCAATAACCCATTTATCAGCATTGTCAGTATCGTATTGCACACAAATGATTATGCTTATTTTATACGTATGTGTCAATAATTGATTAAATTGTTTTGTTGGGAAGACAACAATTTTGAATACTAAGGACATTACGGAAGATTTTCCTCTTGTATAATTATTTCGAAAATCTTAAGCTTTGAATAATTTGATACACAACGTAATCTGAAATTAGAGATGCCTCTAGCGTCTCGGATGACCTCATCATAATTACATACCAGTAAACTCACTAGAGCATTTGTTGACATAACTTCTATATAAATAATATATTACCTCATATGCTTTCTTGTGAAGGTCCCTGGTGGAAAAATTTTCACAAAACAGTACAGAATACTAAAAATATTTTTACAGAAATCTATAAATAAATAAAATAAATTACAACAAAAAATTACAGGAAAGTCCTACTTTTTTCTATTATTGAGACGAATTTCGTACTTCTTTCCATTTTTTTGTACATTATTGTATATTATTGTGGTTTTAATTTTCTAGAAGAATTTACAATTACAAGAATCTACAGGAATTTACATTTTTTGCAGCCAAAAAATTGTTCTTTTTCTACCGAGGATGAGGAATATTTAGAATATTGCAATTTGATAATTTTAAATTGGGATGTGTACATGATCGCTATTAGAAAAAAGCTTATATGTTTGAACTTTCAAGAAATGATAGAATACTAAAAGACAATAATGAAGAATCTTTTTTGAAAAAACAAAAAACTTTACGTCTGAAGTTTTTTTTTTGTTCAAATATATAGCAATCGATTGGACAACATATATGTCATTTAAAATTATGTCATTGCAATTTTCTCAATATTTGCCATCCTAGGTCGAAAAAGAACAACTTTTTGACTGCAAATAAAAATTAAACAATTGAGAAAGAATTGATCACGGTCATTGAAATTAAAAGATTCGTACTCTTGAAGACAACAATTTTTCATTTGAAATAATAAAAATTGAACCGCAAATTGAAATTTTCTATGTGTAATACTTTTGAATTTTACACTTTCAAAATTGAAGCTTTTAAAATCTTGTAATTGAAATTTTTTTAGTTAAAACCCGCTAAAGTTCCAAATTTTCATTTTTATACATTTTAAAGTCTTTCAATATTCTTTTAAAAATTTGTTAAAAAAAATGATTTAAAAATTTTCCAGGAATCTAATAATAATTTTATTATCTTGGAACTCGAATTTTCCCTAAAATTTTTTGACAATCCTGTAAAAGTGAAAAAATCACCTTAAAGACATCCCGATTCTTTTTTGAAAATTGTGGAAATCTTATTAAATATTCTTTTTAAATTAATTTTTTATAAAAAATGATTGTATTTTTTTTCTAGCAATTTTTATACAAAGTTTTTATTCATTCAAAACTTTTCCAAAAGCTTAAAAAGCTTATGAATTTTGTGTTCGACATTATTTAAAACAAAATTTCTAATCTTTTTAAATATTCTCTTAAAATTAATTTTTCAAAATGAAAAATCATTTTAAATTTTCCCAGAAAACTTGAAATTTTTTATTTATTTTCTTAAAACCTTTAAAGATCCTTAAAAAGCTTAAAAATTTTATTTCGAAATCTTCGAAAATCTGAATTAAGTTTTTCATTTTTCGAAATCTTTTAACGATTCAAGGCATTCTATTTAAAATAATTCAGTTTAAAATTGTTTAGTTTTTAATATTTGTGTTACAATTTCTCATTTTAAATGAAAAGAAAAATATTGCTAAATATACAAAATATGGTCTTCCCTAATTAAAAAATTTCAAATTAAATGGTTTCAAATGGAATATTTTCAATTGAAACAATATTTGAATATGATTTGGAATTGAATAAGAGCGCTTAGTTTTTCAAATTATTTTCAAATTAAGATCAGTTTTGTATTATTTGTAAAGATTTGTAATTTTCTACAATAACTCACGTAAAATTAAAAGTGTTATTATGACGTCAAATATCCAAATTGAAAAAATCTAAAATTCAGTAGTTTTCTGTAATACCTTGTAAATTTTTACAACAAAGTAAAAAAAAATATTAATAAAAAGTTATAGAAATTTTTGAATGGTAGAAACTTGTACTTTATTGTAAATTTTTGTATTTTTTTACAAGAAAAAACAAGGAATATTGAGCTATTTTTCATTTAACTGTATTTTTTTGTTAAATTTTGTACATTTTTTTAAAAAAACTTTGCATGTTTTAACAACAAACTACAGTTGTAGAAATGTTGTACTTTCTTGTACAAATTTTTTTTATCAGGGCTATTATGAAAATTCTTACCAAAAAATGTTTTGACAAATAACCACTAAGTTAAACATTATTTATTTACAAATTACCAATAATAGAAATTAGAAATGTTATAAAAAAAGGACATGAATTTGTTAAGAAAATGTTGAATAGAGTTTTATATTATTATTTTACTGTGACACAAAAAACGTATTCAGGAAATTCGATAATTTCAAAATTGAAAAATTATAAACTCGAAACGTACGAAATAAAATAATAATCTAAAACTTTTATAAAAATAGAATTTATTTTTCACGGGTTTCAATATAATAACGTTCAATATTTTTAAATTTATATTTTTCAAATTAAAAAATTGAAGCATCGGTTCAAAGAACGTTGTATGAACAGAGATTTTGGTTTTCTGTTTTTACTTTTTTTTAATTTTTTCTGATATAGTATTTAATGTTGAAATTTCAGTAAGTAAAGAGGGTGACCGAAAAACTTTATTTTTTGAATTCCCTCACTTTTTCTTGGTGTTTTCCTAACCAATTTTTCATTTCCTCTGACAATTAATATTCAAATACCAGCATTTGAATCTTTCATAGACGGAATAAAACAATACAATTTTTGGTTAAAAATTGAAAATTTTGATTTATTTATTCCAACCTCAAAAGATGATCTTATATCATAAAAGATGAATTTTTAATCCAAAAGGACAAATTTTCAAGAGAATAGTTTGATTTTCGACCGAAAAAGATGAATTTTTAAGAAAATGGTAAACTTTTCAATAAAATAATCAAACTTTCAACTGAATAGTTGAATTTTCAACCTACTGAAATGCATTTTCGAACAAATGGTAAAATTTTTAAACAAAAAGATTGAACCTCGACCAAAAACCGTTACATTTTCAACCAAATAATTGAATTCTTTCGAAGGTAGTGGAATTTTTAAGAAAAATAAATTTTCGGTCCAAAAGGATTAATTTTTAATAGAGCAGTTGAATTTATGACCAAAAAAGATGCCTTTTTAATTAAATATTTAAATTTTCAACAAAATGATTAAATTTTCAGCAACATTTTAAAATTTTTAATTTAAATATTTGGAAAAATTTTCCTACATAGATGCATTTTGAACCAAATAGTAGAATTAAAAAAAAATTTAACTGCAAACAAAAAAAATTAATATTTTAACAAAAAAGAAGCAAAGTTTCAACAAAATAACTAAACTTTCAACAAAATAGTTAAATTTTGAACCAAGAAGATCAATTTTTAACCAAAGAGATTAATTTTCTGCAAGAAAGACGAATTGTCAACAAAATACATGAATTTTCAAACACATGGTTGAATTTTCAACCTCTAAAGATCAATTTTTAAACAAATGGTCGAATTCTCATACAAAAAAAATTAAACTACAACCAAAAACGGTTAAATTTCTAACCAAATAATTGAATTCCTTTGAAGACAATTGAATTTTCAACAACAACAACCTTTCAATTTAAAAGGACGATTTTTGTTTAAAGGACGAATTTTAAACAAAATAGTTGAATTATTAACAAAATAATTACATTTTTACAAAATAATAGGCTTTTTAACCAAATACTTCAATTTCCTACCTGCCAAAAACAGTTGAAATTTCAACCAGAAAGAAACAAACATTGTTGACAAAATAATTAACTTTCAACAAAATATTTGAATTTTTACCAAAAAAATGAATGTTTAACCAAGAAGATTAATTTTCTACGAAAATTACACATAAATTGTTTATCAATTAAATTAAATTAAAATTAATTAAATTAATTAATTAAAATTGATTAATTTTAAATTGTCAACAAAATACATGAATTTTCAAACACATGGTTGAATTTTCAACCTCTATAGATGAATTTTCAAACAAATGGTCGAATTTTCATACAAAAAAAATTAAACTACAACCAAAAACTGTTAAATTTCTAACCAAATAATTGAATTCCTTTGAAGACAATTGAATTTTCAACAACAACAAACTTTCAATTTAAAAGAACGATTTTTTTTTAAAGGACGAATTTTAAACAAAACATTTGAATTTTTAAGAAAATAATTACATTTTTACAAAATAATAGGATTTTTAACCAAATACTTCAATTTTCTACCTGCCAAAAACAGTTGAAATTTCAACCAGAAAGAAACAAAAATTGTTAACAAAATAATTACAATTCTGCAAAATAATAAAATTTCAAACCAAATACTTGAATGTACCTGCCAAAAACAGTTGAAATTTCAACCAGGGAGAAACAAAATTTTATAACAAAATAATTAACTTTCAATAAAATATTTGAATTTTCAACCAAAAAGATGAATCTTCAACCAAGAAGATTAATTTTCTACGAAAAAAGGCAAATTGTTAACAAAATACATTAAGTTTCAAACACATAGTTGAATTTTCAACTGAAAAAGATTAATTTTCAGACATAAATGGAAGAGTTAAATTTTTAGTAAAAAAATTAATTTTCAACCAAAAGAAGGTATTTTTATGAAAATAGTGAAATTTTTAACCAAAAAGATGATTTATCAACTACAATTGTACAATTAAACGGACGAATTTTTAATAAATAAAGATTTTGTAGTCAAAAAAATAATTAAATTTTCAAACCAAAGGAAAGAATTTTTAACTAAAATGATGAATCTTCAAGAAAAAAATGATTTTTTTACCAAATTGGTTCAAAATTCAACAAAATAGATCAATTTTCAATCCAAAAAGATTATTTTTTTACGAGTAATGTAATAGTAGATGAGTCGACTAAAGAAAATCTTAATTTTCAATCAAAAACAGTTGAATTGAACCAAAAAAGTCAAATTTTCAACAAAATAGTTGAATCAACAAAAAAAGATGACTTTTCAACAAAACAGTTCTATTTTTACTGAAAAAGATGAAATATTTACTAAAGTAGATGAATTTCTAACCAAAAGACGAATTTAAAAAAATGGTTGAATTTTCAACAAAAAGTTCATTTTTACCAAAACAGTTAAATTTCCAACCAAAAAGGATGTTTTTTTAACAAAATTGTTGAATTTTCAACAAAATAATGAAATTTTTTACTAAAAATATAATTCTCTGAAAAAAGCAACTTACAAAAATAAATAAATAAATAAATTATTAACAAGAATATTATATCAGGATGGCCGCAAAACTTTATTTTAGAAATGCCCTAATTTTTCCCCGACCAATTTTTCATTTTCCCTGACCATTAATATATAGAGACCAAAATCTTAATCTTATAACAGTTTTAACATAGAAACCTTTATGATCAAAATAAAATAATTTCAAATTGAAATTAAAATTTTTAAAATTTTTTTATAGTGCCTCTCCTACAAATTTATTGAATTATCAAATTTTTTTTCAGATCCCTGAATTTTCCCTGATTTTCCCGGGTAAATGAAATTCTCTGACTTTTCCCTGATTTCCATGTTTTTTTTCCTGCCTCACAATGATTACTGGTTTTTATAAACTTCTGATGAATGTGTGTAATATTAGGGTGATCCAAAAATGCATTAATAAAGGAGAAGATATATATAAACAATAATAATTTGTTTAAATCATTATTTTTGCTAACTTGAATTCTTTGTTAACTCATACCAAGTGAAAAGTAGTCAAATAGTTGAAAATTTTAGAAAAGACCGTAACTTTCTCACATTGTTCAAATTGAATATTATCAAAAATAATGATAAATTATTGTAATAATTAATATTGTTAACTTTGATTAATTGTTTTCCTCACTTTAATTGGAAATTCGAGAAAAGTGACAAATGTTTGAAAAAACTTCATTTTGCTAGCATTATTCGAAGAGAATATTATTAGCAATAATAATAAATTGTTGCAACAATTATGTTTATTGACATTAATTATCACCTCGCTTGAATTAAAAATTGAACAATAAGTGGAAAATTTTGGGAAAAAACCGCGACTTTCTAACTCTATTCTATGAGAAAATTGTTAAAAACAATAATAAATTTTTTAAACAATATATGAAAACATAAAATTATCAGTATAAAGTTGTGTTTTATGTATCAGAAACAATTTGCATTAATAAAACCGAAAAAAAATCATAATTAGCGCCAAAAACTCGCAAAACCGATTTTTTCACTTTTTTGTTTTTTTGGGACCCTATAAAATAAATTTATTGGGGTGATATTTAAAAAGTAATATTTCATTAGTATTTTATAGCTAATTGTGAAGAAAAATTTTGAGTTCCAACTCAAGTCACCTTATATTGACGATTCTGAATAAAATGAACAGAAACGTCTTTTTTTCTTATGGGAAATACGTGTTAAACTTCATGGAACTTGAGCCATCTCTAAATATTTTTTTTTTCAAACAGAAAGAACAGGTTTATTTTTTTGTGGACTCGAAAAAATTTCCGGGCGATGTTCATGAAAATTCGAAGAAAAATAAATTTTTGGAACACCCTAATGTAATATTGAATTGAAATAATCCAGCTGCCTGACCAAAGTCGGTATTATCTACTTTGGAGTGTTACACGACCGATATGTTCGATATAAGGGAAAGATTACATTATCTGATAAAAATAATTCGCATGCATTTTTTTCACATCAAGAGAAAAGTTGATAAATTTATTTCTATTTAATTGAAAATGGCATTGGGTTTTTCTGATCTACCTCCACCCTGGTAAAAAATGCATGAATTTTTTACCAGAAAAGATCAATTTTTAATTTAAAATATCAATTTTTAACGAGAAATGGAATATTTACAAGAAATAAATAGACACAAACAGACATAAATAGACATAAATAGATAAATAGATAATAATAAATAAATAGACATAAATAAATAAACAATAAAAAATTCAAATAAAAAGTGCTTTAAGATTCAAACAAATAGATGATTCTTTTACCAAGAAGATTAATTTTCTACCTCAAATTATGAATTTACATAAAAAAATTTTCTTTACAAAGTAGTTCAGCTTTGAATGAAATAGTTGATTTTTCAACAAAACAAAATTAAATCTTGAAGAAGCATGTACTAGTAAACATTCCAACCAAAAAAGATTTCAATTTGCAAAGAGTCGAATTTTCAAAAAAACGCATGATTTTTTAACCAGAAAAGATCAATTTTCAACCAAAAATCGAATATTTACAATGATGAATCTTGAAAAAAAATAAATAAAAAAAAATACTTGAAGATTCAAACAAATAGATGATTTTTTGACCAAGAAGAATTATTCGTTACCAAAAAAGGATGAATTATCAACAAAATAGAAGAATTTTCGACCAAATAGTTGAATTTTCAACCAAAAAGTTTATTTTTTTTTTACAAAAAAGTTCAATTTTCAACTAAAATTATGAATCTTCATAAAAAATTGTTGTTACAAAGTAGTTCAGCTTTAAATCAAGTAGTTGATTTTTCAAC
>CAKNYM010049523.1:62873-74501 GCA_932195095.1 Andricus curvator
AGGAGAAGTATGAGAGTAGAATTAGGGGAAGTAGAGGATGGAGAAGTGATAACACTAGAAGTGCGGTATGTGAGAACTTGGGAATTAGGAGAAGTGAGCGTAAATTGGGGATGTGAATAGAGGGGTAGTAAAGAAAGGAGAAGTAATGAAAGTGAGGGGGGAGAAAGTAGGAGAAGTGAGGGATGTGAAGAATGTTAGGGGTTGGGATGTAGATGAGGGAGAAGTGAGGGAAGGGAAGGGGATGAGAAATTGCGGGGGTGGGATGCGTGGGGAATGAATGTAGGGGTGTTGAGGAGAGGAAAAGTAGATGTGGGAGAAGTAACGGAAGGGAGGGGTGGAAAGTAGGGTTAATGTGGGGTTGGGCAGTGTGGGAAGGGAAGTAGTGGAAGTGAGTCAAAGTGAGTGTTTGGGAAGTGAGTGATGTTCTGCATGAAAATTTCAGAAAAAAAATTTGGACCACCCTATTCTATAATCTGAATGTAAAAACTTCTATTGGGGTTTTCCGGGCGGCCGCAAAACTTAATTTTTGAATTTCGTTCTTTTCCCCTGACCATTGTTATTTAAAGACCAGCATTTTATTTTTGTAAATTTTTCAAAATAAATAAAAATATCAAATATAACAAAAAAATTTTACAAATTAATTTGAAAATCTGGGTCTTATGTATTTATTTCAACCAGAAAAGATAACAAGAGAGTTGAAGTTTCGACCAAAGAAGATGACATTTAACCAAATATTTGAATTTTCAACAAAATAATTATATTTTTAAAAAATCAATTAAATTTTTTTTTTAAATTGGAATTTTTCAGCCAAGAAAGATGAATTTTCAAACAGATGGTCGGATTTTCAAATAAACAAGTATAAAATTCAACCAAAAATAGTTGAATTTTCAAAAAAAAATATTGAACCAAAATAGATGAATTTAAGAAAAAACCTGAATTTTCAACAAAGTGATTAAATTTTCAATAAAATAGTTGAATTTTTAATCAAAAGCTTAAATTTTCTAACCAAAAAGGAAACTTTTTAACCAAATAGACGAATTTTCAAATAAAAGTTCTTGAACCTGTTGCATTTTTAACTATAAAAGATGAATTTTTAATAAAAAGATTAATTTGCAACAAAAAATGTAATAGCTGAAGTTTTAACCAAAAAAAAAAAAAAAAAAAAAGAATAATCTTTCGAAAAATATTTCAATTTTCTGCCAAGGAGTAGAATTTTCAACTAATTGAATTTTGAACATAATGGTTGAGTTTTCATTTTATAAAAATAAATTCTAAAGAAAAATACACGAATTTTCAACATAATAGTCAAATTTTTCAACAAATAGATGAATTTTCAGCTAAAATTATGAATTTTTCAAACAAAAAGACAAATTTTGAACAAATAAAGATTTCTCGGTCAAGAAAGAAAAAAGGTTCCTTTATATTGTTGAATTTTCCAGTTAAAGGGTGAATTTTCTGTAAAACTGTTGAATTTTCAAAATTAGAAATGTTAAATTAAAACCAAGAAATTGCATTTTCACGAAAAAAGAGGAAATGTCAAACTTAGAAGATTAGTTTTCCACCATAAAAATGGTGTCATTTCAACTAAATTGGATCAATTTTCAACCAAAAATCTAAAAGTTAAATTTACACTTAAAAAAATTAATGTCGACCAAGAAATTGAATTTTTAACAAAATACTTAAATTTTCAACCAAAAAACTCTAATTTCAAAGAAAATAAGTAAATTTGTAACAAATTAAGTCAACTTTTTTCTAAGTAGTTGAATTTCTATTAACGGATTGGTTGTATTTTAAATAAAGAAAAATTAATTTGAAAAAAAAGAAAAAAAAAGAAAGATTAATTCTAAAATAAAAAAAAAATTAATTAAATGTAATAGTTGATATTTTAACTAAAAATCATGATTTTTTTCACAAAATACATAAATTTTCAACTATACAGTCAAATTTTCAACCATAAAATTTAAACTTCTCATGAAAAGTTGAATTCTCAACAAAAAATGTAATAATTGACATATCAGCAATACATTTTTTTTTAAGTTAAATTTTTTAACAAAGAGGATTCGATGCAAGAAAGATAAAATATTCACTGCAACAGATGAATTTTCATATCAAAGAGACAAATTTTTGAAAAAGTAGTTGACTTTTAAACACTAAAATATGAATTTTAAACAAGTAAATTTTCTACAGGATAGTTAATTTTGAAGAAAATAGTTGCATATTCGACCAAAAATAATTACTTTTTAACAGAACTGTTGAATTTTTAAACAAATAATAAAATTTTAAACTAAAAAGATAATCTTTAGAAGGAAGCAACTGCAAAAAAATTTAAAATTAAATTTTTTAACGAAGGGGTGAATTTTCAACGAAACGATCAAATTTTCTAGCAAAGAGAAGAATTTTCAACTAAAAATTATAAATTTTCCAACCAATTTTCAATTTAGGAGAAAGAAGAGTGGATCAAGATAGAAATTAATTCTCAAGGAAAGATCGAATAGTAACATTTTGAGTTGAAAAAATTAATTTCAACAGAAAAAAAGCCGAATTTTTGGTAAAATATTTAGATTTCCAATCAAAAACCTAAATTTTCAACAACAAAAATCCTTAACAAAATTAATTCAACCTTTGTCTAAGTAGTTGAATCTTCAACTAAAAAATATCCATTTTCAATAAAACAGTTAAATCTCAACCGCAGAGATGAATTTTCATCCAAAAAAGACAAATTTTTAACAAAATAAATGAATTTACAAAAAGAGAGCCAAATTGTTAACAAATTAATTAAATTTACAGCCAAAGAGATGAATTTTTCAACTTAAAGGACTCAACATAGAATAAAAGAGGAGAAGATCAAGGAAGAAAAAAAAGTTCATCTAAATTCTTGAACTTTCGAGTGAAAGTACGAATTTTCTGTAAAACATTTGAATTTTAAATGAAAAAATTAAACTTCAACCAAAAACTTGCATTTCTACAAAAAATAGGCAAACTAAGAAGATTAGTTTTCCACCATAAAAGCCAAATTTTCAACCAAAAATTAGTAATTTTTAAACAAAGATAGAATATTAACATTATCAGTTAAAAAATTGATTTCAACCAAAAAGAACAAATTTTCAATAAAATAGTTAAATTTGGAAAAAAAAATTTGTAACAAAGTAGTTCAACTTTTATCCAAGAAGTTGAATTTTCGATTTGAAAATATCAATTTTCAATAAAATAGTTTAACTTTCAACCAAAAAGATGTATTTTCAACTAAAATGATAAAGTTTCAACGAGAATAATTAAATTAACAGTTGAAAAATTAATTTTCAACCAAAGAGATGAATTTTGAACTAAAATTATGAATCTTTTACCAAAAAAATGATTTTTTCACAAATTGCATTTTTATCCCAAACGATTTGTAGAATGAAAAAATTGTTTAAACAAATGAAAATTATTTGAACAACTGCCAAGTATCTTGAAGCAAAACAAAAATTACTTTTAGCATTCGTTAATTGTGTCAATATTCCCAGAAAATAATAACTTTTCACGGTTAACAGAGAAAAACATGTTTAAACAAATGCAAATTGTTTAAATATTCACAAAATATGTTATACAACAATTGTTATTCTTGAAATTCATCAACAGTATCATTTATCCTAAAAATAATAACTTTTCACAATTTACGGACGAAAAACATTTTTTAAATAAATAATAATTGTTTAAAAAAATTTTAATTAGTTGAAAAATACTTGTAAATGTCTGATTTGTCAAATAATTAATTTTCAGAAAATTAAAAAAATACAGGCTTTAGCATGAATTTTACATAAAACTGCTATTTAGCATTTTCCGGGCACAACACAAGGGGGTTGGGGGGATAAAAACAAAACTTTGTCCGTAAAAATTATTCCTCAAATATTCCTTAAGAGGTGAATAAAATTTAAATTAGGAAAAGTTAATAACAAGTATTTTTTCTACTTTTTCGAAAAACGAGATTTTCCTATTTAAAACCCCAAGTTAATTTCAAAAGCCCAAGGGTACGAGGTAATTTAAACCGATTAAAAAAAGAGGGTTTTCATTTTGGACAACTAACAAATTGGGGGGGGGGGTCGATCACCAAAAATAAAAAGTCGAATTTTTGGACCACCCTAATGCGATATAATATTGAATAGAAATAATCCAGCGTCTGACAAAGGCCAGTCTTATCTACTGTGGAGTGTTGGACGACCGATATAATAACTTTTGAAAAATAATAACTTTTGACGGTTAACAGAGAAAAAAATGTTTGAAAAAATTCAAATTGTTTAAATATTCACAAAATATGTTATACAAGAATTGTTATTCTTGAAATTCATCAACAGTATCATTTATCCTAAAAATAATAACTTTTTACGATTTACGGGCAGAAAACATTGTTTAAATAAATGATAATTGCTTGCACAATTTGAAATTAGTTGAAAAATACTTGTAAGCTTGTGATTCGCCAAATAAAAATAATTAATGTTCAGAAAATTAAAAAAAATACAGGCTTTGGCATGAATTTGACATAAAACTGCTATTTAGCATTTTTTTGGGCATTTTCCGGGCACAACACAAGAAGCTTGGGGGTATAAAAACAAAACTTTTTCGGTAAAAATTATTCCTTAAATATTCCTTAAGAAGAGAATAAACTTTAATTTACGAAAAATTAATAACAAGCATTTTTTTCTACTTTTTCGAAAAACAAGATTTTCCTATTTAAAACTATTTCAAAAGCCCGAAGGTACGAGTTAATTTAGACCGATTAAAAAAAGGGGAATTTTTTTTAAACTAACGAATGGGGGGGGGGATCGATCACCAAAAATAAAAAGTCGAATTTTTGGACTACCCTAATGTGATATAATATTGAATTGAAAGAATAATCCAACGTCTGACCAAAGTCAGTCTCATCTACTGTGGAGTGTTGGACGACCCATTTTAATATATTAATCCAAATATCTTCTAAGCTACCCCAACTACATAAAAAACGGTTAATAAAGAAGTTTACTAGGACATAGGGGTCCATTTAACTTTACCATTGATTTTGACCTTGAGGTCAATTTTCAAGGTCATTTCAAGGTCAAGACGATTTTTAAAAATGTAAACCCCTATTTTTTACAGCAGATTTGAATAGAGCGGAAAACTCTACGTCAAAAATTTGCTATGGAAATCTTGTTTTTGTGACCTTGGAGAGGTCAAGAATCAAGGTCAAATGTCCAAAAAACGATCAGATGCCCTTTTTCTGAATTCCCGTGGGTTTCTGGGTAAAGCAAACGTTCGAGATGCTTTAAAAAAGTCAATAAAATCTTAAAGTGTGAATCACCTTGACCACCTTGTCAGCCTCGACCTTCAGGTCAATTTTCAAGGTCATTTAAAGGTCAAGACGATTTTTTTAAATAGAAATCCCTATTTTAGACTGCGGACTCGTAAAGAACGGGAAATTGTACGTGAAAATTGGTATTTTAAAATCTTTCATTTTGACCTTCAGAAGGTCATATCAAGGTCAATTATTTAAAAAGCGCTTAGAAGTTTTTAAAAATTTATTTTAATAAGATAATTCTTTATTCTTCCAATATTGTACTTTTTTCCAGATTGATCTTTTTCAACTTTTATAATTTTATTAATATATAAAAATATTTTCGTTAAAGACAAAAGTATAATTTTTGTACAGACTATTCTTTGCGGAGAAGACGCCCTATGACATTGAGAATCGGACCAAGATTAAGTCTTCCGAGTAGAAGTACGTCTGCTCCTACAACTACTACAGATCCAGAGTGGCCTGCTCTTCCAGGGTAAGTTAAATTATTCTAATTAAATAAAATTAATAATTAATATTAACAAAAAAAGAGGTGTACCAAAACCTTATAGATTGAACTTAAAGATAAAAAATTATTATTATTAAAAAAAAAATTCAAAAATGTATAAAAGTGATCATAAAGTCGAATAAAATTAATAGTAATTATTATTACTTAACAAGAAAATAATTTAAAAATGTATAAAAGTATCGATAATGTCGAATAAAATTTTAATAAAAATAATAGTTACCCAGGTGAAAAAAGTTATATATGGTTTATGTATAGTGGACAAAACAGTGATATTTTTTATTTGTTTTATACAGAAAAATTGATAAAACAAATGAAGAATATTTTCATGTCAAGCAGAATAAATTTAAAATATTTTTATTTTTATTTTAAATTATTTTATACCGTTTAAAAAAGATTCTAGGTTCAAATTTTAAAAGTTTGCTATTTTGGTATTTAATTATTAATGGTCAGGGAAAATGAAAAATTATTCAGGGAAAAATTAGGGAAATTTAAAATAAAGTTTTGCGGTAACCCTGAAATAATATTATTTTTAGTAATTTATTTGCCTTGTATTTATGTTACTTTTTTTGCAAATTCTTTCTCCTGATGATTATCTTTTTAGCTGTAAATTTATTGTTTGTTTGAAAATTTAACAGTTTTGTTGAAAAGTCATTCTTTTTGGTTGAAAATTCAACTATTTCATAGAAAATTTACTTGTTTAAAATTCATATTTTGGTGTTGAAAAGTCAAACGAAATCTTCCTAGGATGAAAATTTAACTACTTATTTGAAAATTGGTTTACTTAATTTCATTTTCATTTAATTTCATCTTTCTTGATAATTTATAGTTAAAGTTAAAAAGTCATACTTTTTGGTTAAAAATTCAACTGTTTTGTTGAAAATTCGTCTTCTTGGTTTAAAAATCAGTGTCTTTGTAGAAAATTGACTTCTTGTTTAAAACTCACATTTTAATGTTGAATAGTAAAACTAAAATCGTTTTTTGGATCAGAATTCAAATTTTTTTAATTTGATTTGAAAATTCATCTGTTTTAGTAGAAATTTCATTCTTCTTGGATAAAAATGCAACCATTTAGTTGAAGATTCAATAATTTTGTTAAGAAGTAATTCCTTTTGGTTAAAAATTCAACTATTTTGTTGAAAATTCAAGTACCTTCGAAGAAAATTTACTTCTTATTTAAAACTCATATTTAAATGTTGAAAAGTCAAATTAAAATCTTTTTTGGATGAGAATTCAAATTTTTTTTAATTTGATTTTTTGATTTCAAAATTCATCCGGTTTAAAAGAAATTTCACTCGCCTTGGATAAAAATGCAATTATTTGGTTGAAGATTCAATAATTTTTTTTTAAAGTCATTCCTTTTGGTTAAAAATTCAACTGTTTTGTTGGAAATTCTCGTATCTTCGAAGAAAATTTACTTCTAATTTAGAACTCATATTTACCTGTTGAAAAGTCAAATTAAAATCTTTTTTGGATGAATATACAATTATTTTCAAATTTGTCTTTTTTTTCAAAAATTCATCTGTTCTCGTAAAAATTTCATCTTTATTTGATAAAAATGCAACTACTTGGTTGAAGATTCAATAAGTTTTTTAAAAAGTCATCCTTTTTGTTTAAAAATTCAACTGTTTTGTTGAAAATTCGTCTTTTTGGTTTAAAAAATCAGTGTCTTCTTAGAAAATTGACTTCTTCTTCAAAACCCATATTCAAATTTTTAAAAGTCAAATAAAATTTTTTTTTGGGTGAAAATTCAATCTTTTTCAAATTTGTCTTTTTTAGTTAAAAATTCATCTGTTTTAGTAGAAATTTCATTCTTCTTGGATAAAAATGCAACTATTTGGTTGAAAATTCAATGAGTTTGTTAAAATGTCATTCTTTTTGTTTAAAAATTCAACTGTTTTATTGAAAATTTGTCTTTTTGGTTAAAAAAGTCAGTGTCTTCGAAGAAAATTGACTTCTTGTTTGAAACTTATATCTTAATATTGAAGAGTAAAACTTAAATCTTTTTTTTTGGATGAGAATTCAAATTTTGTTTAAAATTTGATTTTTTTATTTAAAAATTCATCTGTTTTAGTAGAAATTTCACTCTTCTTGGATAAAAATGGAACTAATTTTGTTAAAAAGTCATTCTTTTTGTTTAAAAATTCAACTGTTTGGTTGGAAATTTGTCTTTTTGGTTCAAAAAGTCAGTGTCTTCGAAGAAAATTGACTTCTTGTTTGAAACTTATATTTTAATGTTGAATACTAAAACTGAAATCTTTTTTTGGATGAGAATTCAAATTTTTTTTTAATTTGATTTTTTGATTTGAAAATTCATCTGTTTTAGTAGAAATTTCACTCCTCTTGGATAAAAATTCAACTAATTTTGTTAAAAAGTTATCCTTTTTGGTTAAAAATTCAACTGTTTTGTTGAAAATTCAAGTATTTTCGAAGAAAATTTACTTCTTATTTAAAACTCATATTTAAATGTTGAAAAGTCAAATGAAAATCTTTTTTGGATGAAAATTCAATCTTTTTCAAATTTGTCTTTTTTATTTGAAAATTAATTTGTTTTAGTAGAAATTTCATCTTTCTTGGATAAAAATGCAACTATTTGGTTGAAAATTCAATAAGTTTGTTAAAAAGTCATCCTTTTTGTTTAAAAATTCAACTGTTTTATTGAAAATTAAACTGTTTTATTGAAAATTTGTCTTTTTGGTTAAAAAAGTCAGTGTCTTCGAAGAAAATTGACTTCTTGTTTGAAACTTATATTTTAATGTTGAAAAGTAAAACTCAAATCTTTTTTTGGATGAGAATTAAAAATTTTTTTTAATTTGATTTTTTGATTTGAAAATTCATCTGTTTCAATAGAAATTTCACTCTTCTTGGATAAAAATGCAACTAATTTTGTTAAAAAGTCATTCTTTTTGTTTAAAAATTCAACTGTTTTGTTGAAAATTCAAGTATCTTCGAACAAAATTTACTTCTTATTTAAAACTCATAGTTAAATATTGAAAAGTCAAATTAAAATCTTTGTTGGACAAAAATTCAATCTTTTTCGAATATGTATTTTTTATTTAAAAATTCATCTGTTTTAGTAGAGATTTCATCTTTCTTTGATAAAAATGCAACGGTTTCTTTGAAAATTAATCTTCTTTGCTTGAGGATTCAGCTATTTTATTTTAAAATTTGGGTTAAACGACTTTGTTGAAAAATCACTTTTTCGTTGAAGATTCATTATTTTTAGTTAAAAATTCATCTCTTTGGTTAAAAGTTGAACTATTTTGTGGAAAATTGATATTTTTAAACTGAAAATTCAACTGCGTGGGTACAAGCTCAACTACTTTGTTGAATTTTTTTTTTTGAAAGAAGGTTTATCTCTTTTGTTGAAAATTAATTTTTTTGCTGAAAATTCATATTTTCTGATCGAAAATTCGATTTTTGCATAGAAAACTCGTCTTTTGGCTTGCAGGTTCAACAGGTTAGCTAAACATTTTTCTTCATGACTGAAAAATCTTTATTTGTTAAAAATTCGTCTTTGTGATTTTAAAATTAATTTTTTAAACGAAATGTCATATTTTTTGGTTGAAATATCAACTATTGCACTTCTTTGTTGAAAATTCATGTTTTTAGTTTGAAAATTCAATGATTTTCTGGATAACTCAATTATTTTTTTCAAAAATTTCAGTATTTTGTTGAAAATTTGATTATTTTGTTTTGAAAATTTAAATATTTTGTTCAAAATGCAACTATTATGTTAAAAAATCATGTTATATGGTAGAAAACTCATTTTTTTCTTTAAAATCAAAAAAAAATTTGAAAATTTTAAATTTGCATCTGAAATATTGTAAGTGCGGCCCCTAAATTACATATAACTTTTTCACCTGGGTATTATTATTAAAAAAAAAAAGATATTTTACGAATGTGTAAAAGTGGCGACGAAAAATTATTCATATTTAGCATGAAAAAAATGCTGTTTAACGATTTTGATTTCAAAAGATAGAAATATAAAACAGGCAACTTGTTGCATTCCATTGATAAGAGCCATCTGCCTCTCTTATTGTTGAACATAAAGTGAAGTTTGTGCTCTTTTATTCGAAGAATTCCAGTTTTTTCTAAAATATAAATTTATCGTACCATTTTATTAAAAACAAGTTGAGTCAAACCCAAAAGTTTTTTCCGATTTTCGATTCCATTTCAAATTGTATTTTCTATTTTGATAATAAATTAGAAATTCTTTATCACTTTCAGAAATAAACAATGAATTATAAATTTAAAAACAATCATTTTTTCAAATTTGCATTTGCACTTTTTTTAATTTATAAAGAAAAATTTTTCGTGATAATAGTTTAAAAATTGTCGTTTTTTTATAAATGTTTTTGGAACAAATAAAAAATTTTAGTTTAGAAAAATGTTATTTTGTTTTCGAATTCAGGACCACAAAAATAAATAAGAATTAATAATAAATAACAAATTAATAATAATAAAAATTCAGGACGAATTCGGAATGAATTGATAAGAATTCAAAATATTTTATTGTTTTTAGAGAAATTCAAGATGAAATAAAAATAATTCTAGTGAATGGAACAGAATTTTTCAAATCCAAATAAAAACCATTGATTCAAGTGGATTTCAACAGAATTCCAAAAAATTCAGAGTAAATTCAAAAAAATTCACGCGTCATTGATTAATTATTATTTTATGCAAAGAAAAGTGACTGAAGTGATATTTTCTTCGGGAAAATTTTTGTTTTAAGAGTTCATGTCTTATAATAGAAAAAACATTTTTTTCTTAATTCAAAATTTATAACGAATAATTAATTTGACAATAGTTTTTAAAACTGATTCCTTTATTAATGTCAGTTCTTCCCAATTTAAAAAAATGATTGAATTTTAATATATCCTGAATTTTTTTCAGAGGGGGAGATACATTTCATATAAGTCTACTGTTGTCAATTTTCAAAAGAAATAAATAATCTTTAAATATAGTTATTTTTTATAAAAATGATTCTTTAAAAAAATTGTTTCACCGATTCCACCCATAGAAAAATGTATTTCAAAAATTGGATACCGTAGAGTTGTAGAGAATGTTTTCCCCCAGAAAATAATTAATTTATTATTATTCAACCATTTTCCAAAAATCTATGAGATGCGAGAGTAAAAAAAATTGCAGAAAATACCTTGTAAAAATTAACGTGTTTTGTAGGTTTTGAAATTTTTAAAATAAATATAATGTTTTTTTTTTAATTACGTCATCAGTAATATTATTTTGATTCTTCAAATCATAGAAAAAGAATTTTTTTGGTGATCTAATTTTCGGCACGATAAATACCTTCTGTAACTTCTATAACAAGCTTAAATTATTCGAAATAAACAAAATACAAAGAAAAAGTGTTCCTATTTTTGAATTTTTGTTTCTTCTCATTTTTTTATAAATTTTCCTAGAAACCATTAAAATTTTTACTTCAATATTTGAAACTCAGTTTTTTTAAACAAAGTTTCGGTTAGACTGGTTTAATATGATAGAAATATTTTTGGAGGCCTAATACCAGTATTTTTGATGTTAGATTCAACAGAAGTCTCTGTTATAGAATCTTTGATAAGTAGATAAAATCTACTATATCAAAATTAATTTTTATTATGCGAAATTAAATTAAAACGCGAAAAATTAAGTTCTAAAAAATTCACTGCGAACTGGATTTGAACTTTAATGAGTTGGTTGCTGGTTCAAATCCAGTTCGCAGTGAATTTTTTAGAACTTAATTTCTCGCGCTTTAATTTAATTTCGCATAATAAAAATTAATTTTGATATAGTAGATTATCTACTTATCAAAGATTCT
>CAKNYM010049523.1:129814-146520 GCA_932195095.1 Andricus curvator
ATTGAAATCGAACTTCACTTACAGGTAAGTTCGTTTGATTTTTCAATAAAAAATTCTGTAAGTTTGACAATTTTCTTTCAAAATTTCTTCAATTTGGAAGGCTTACAACAAAAAACTTGACTATTTATTTCCAAAATCATCCGAATTTAAAAATTTGTATTCATACACATTTGACATTTGAAACACATTTAAAGAATATCTGATTTTTCCTGTTTTCAAGAAATTTCCCCTTTTTATCGATTTTTAGGTTTAAATTTTTATTTTGGTTCAAAATTCTACGATTCAAATGAAATTTTTTTTTCTTTAATGCAACTATTTTCTTGAAAATTCATCTTTGTTGGTCAAAAATTCAACAACTTGGTTGAAAGTTGTGCTGCTTTGTGAAAAATTTATCATTCGGGTGGAAAATTTAACTATTTTCTTGAAAAATCGATTCTTTTTTGGTTTAAAATAAACCTTTTTTCAACTGAAAATTTAAGTATTACACTTGTAGTCGAAAATTTATATTTTTTAGTTGAAAATTCAACGATTTGGTTAAAATTTATTTTTTTTTTAAGTTGAAAATTCATGTATTCTGTTGAAAATTCTTGTTTTTTAGTAGAAAATTAATCTTCTCAGTTAAAAATTCATCTTTTTCGTTAAAAATTCATCTCTATAGTTCAAAATTTAACTATTTCACTGAATATTCGTATTTTTATTGCATTCAACTGTTTCTGATTTAAATAAATTTTTTTTTTTTAAATATCATCAATTAAACTTTTGGTGGAAGAAAATTCAACCAGTTTTTCTTTTGAACTGGAAATATCACTATTCCATTATTGGTTGAAAATTTAAATTTTTTTTTGAAAATACATATTTTTTGTTTAAAAATTAATATCTTCGTATGACTATTATTTTTTTTTGAAAAAATGCAACTATTTGATTGAAAATTCATATTTTTGGAGAAAAATCAACTATTATGGTAGAAAATTCAACTATTTGGTTAAAAATTCAACTATTTATTTTAAAAATGAAGTAATTGATAGAAAATTAACTTTTTTGTTAAAGATCCATAGTTTCGGTTTAAAAATTCATTTTTTTAAGGAAAATTCAACTATTTTACTAAAAAGTCGCCTTTTTGGGTATAAAATTAATGTTATTTGTTGAAAATTCCTCTTTTTGGCTGCTGTTTCATCTATTTTATGAAAAACTCGTCTTTTTTGCTTCATTAAAACTGGTGAAAATTTTTTTATTTTTTTTGTTTTGTTAAAAATTAATTTTTCAAACTGGAAATGTAATTATTCCATTTTTTGTTTCCTTTTTTTTGTTGAAAATTCAACTATTATGGTACAAAATTCAACTATCTGGTTAAAAATTAAACTATTTATTTAAAAAATGATCTAATTGGTAGACAATTAACTTGTTTGTTAAAAATTCATAGTGTCGGTTTAAAAATTCATTTTTTTACGGAAAATTCAACTATTCTACATAATTCGTCTTTTTCGGTATAAAATTAATGTTTTTTTTTTAAATTCATCATTTTGGCTGATGGTTCAAATATTTGATTAAAAACTAGTCTTTTTTGTATCATTCAAACTGGTAGAAAATTCATTTTTTTTTGTAAGAAATTAATTTTTCAAACTGAAAATGTAATTATTCCATTTTTTGTTGCTTTTTTTATGTTGAAAATTCAAGTAGTATGGTACAAAATTAAACTATTTGGTTAACAAATTAAAGTATTTATTTGAAAAATTAACTAATTGGTAGACAATTAACTTGTTTGTTAAAAATCCATAGCGTCGGTTCAAAAATTCTTTTGTTCTGTGGAAAATTCATCTATTTTGTTGAAAATTCGTCTTTTTGGGTAAAGAATTAACTTTCTTTTTTGAAAATTCATCTTTTTGGCTGTTGGTTCCAATATTTTCTTGAAAATTTGTTTTTTAGCTCATTTAAACTCGTAGAAAATTCTTTTTTTTTTGGTTGAAAATTAAATTTTTAAACGGAAAATGTAACTATTCTATTTTTATATTGAAATTTTTTTTTTAAATTCAACTATTTGTTTGAAAATTAAAGTATTTTGTTGAAAATTGAAGTATTTATTTAAAAAATTACCTTTTTTTAAAAATTAACTTGTTTATTGAAAATTCATAGTTTCGGTTTCAAAATTCATTTGTTTTGTGAAAAATTCATTTACTTTCTTACGAATTCGTCTTTTTGGGTATAAAATTAATATTCTTCTTTGAAAATTCATCTTTTTGTATGTTGGATCAACTATTTTGTTGAAAATAGTATTTTTTGTTGAAAATATTATTTTTTGTTGAAAATAGTCTTTTTTGTTGAAAATAGTTTTTTTTAGTTCATTCAAACTGGTGGAAAATTCGTTTTTTTTTTGTTGAAAATTAATTTTGTAAACTGAAAATGTAATTATTCCATTAAAAATTTTTTTTCTTCAAATTTTCACCTATTATGGTAGGAAATCCAACTTTTTGGTTGAAAATTAAACTATTTATTTTTAAAATGAACCAGTTGATAAAAAATTAACTTGTTAAAAATTATAGTGTCTGTTTAAAAATGCATTTTTTTTGTGGAAAATTCATCTATTTTGTTGAAAATTCGTCCTTTTGGGTAAAGAATTAATCTTTTTTTTTGAAAATTCATCTTTTTGGCTGTTGGTTCCACTATTTTGTTGAAAACTTGTTTTTTGTTCATTTAAACTGGTAGAAAATTCTTTTTTTTTTTGTTGAAAATTAAATTTTTAAACTAAAAATGTAACTATTCCATTTTTTGTTGAATTTTTTTTTTTAATTCAACTATTATGATAGAAAATTCAACTATTTGGTTGAAAATGAAAGTATTTATTGAAAAAATTATCTATTTAAAAAAAAATTAACTTGTTCATTGAAAATGCATAGTTTCGGTTTAAAAAGTCAAAGTGAAAATGTAACTAAAAAAAAAATGTACTGATTCAAAAACTTACCTTTTTTTGAAAATTAACTTGTTAATTAAAAATTCATAGTATTGGTTTAAAAATTCATTTGTTTTGTGGAAAATTCATCTATCTTCTTGCGAATTCGTCTTTTTGGGTAGAAAATAAATCTTCTTTTTTTATAATTCATCTTTTTTTGTTGTTGAAATACAACTATTATAATAGAAAATTCAACTATTTGGTTACAAATTAAGTCTTTGTTAAAAATTCATAGTGTCGGTTTAAAAACTCATTTGTTTTATGGAAAATTCATCTATTCTGTTGAAAATTCGACTTTTTGGGTAGAAAATTAATCTTATTTTTAAACTGATGGAAAATTCGTTTTTGTTGTTGTTGAAAATCAATTTTTTAAACAGAAAATGTAATTATTCCATTAAACAAAAATTTTCTCGAAAATTCACCTATTATGTTAGGAAATCCAACTATTTAGTTAAAAATTTAACAATTTTTTTTTAAATGAACTAATTGGTAAAAAAGTAACTTTTAGAAAATTTATAGTGTCTGTTTAAAAAAATTCATTTGTTTTGTGGAAAATTCATCTATTTTGTTGAAAATTCGTCTTTTTGGGTAAAAGATTAATCTTCTTTTTTGAAAATGAATCTTTTTGGCTGTTAGTTCAACTATTTTGTTAAAGTCTTTTCTTACTGGTTGAATTTAATTAGAAGGAAATTCATTTTATTGTTGAAAATTAATTTTTTTAACTAAAAATGTAACTATTCCATTTTTTATTCAAAATTTTCGTTTGTAAATTTAAGTATTATGGTAGAAAATTCAACTATTTGGTTAAAAGTTAAACTATTTATTTGAAAAATTAACCAACTCTTAGAAAATTAACTTGTTTTTAAACATGTATAGTGTCGGTTTAAATATTCATTTGTTTTGCGGAAAATTCATATTTTTTTCCGAAAATTCGTCTTTTCGGGTAGAAAATAATTATTCTTTTTCGAAAATTCATCTTTTTGGCTGTTGTTTGAACTATTTTGTTAAAAACTCGTCTTTCTCATTCAATTTAACTGGAAGGAAATTTTTTTTTTTTTAAATTAATTGTTTAAACTTAAAATTTAGCTATTCCATTTTTTGTTGATTCTTTTTTAATTCAACTATTTGATTGAAAATTAAACCATTTCTGTGAAAAAATCAACCAATTGGTAGAAAATTAACTTGTTTGTTAAAAATGTATAGTGTTGGCTTAAAAATTCATTTGTTTTGTGGAAAATTGAGCCATTTTAAAAATTTTAAAATTTTTTTAAATTCGTCTTTTTGGGTAGAAAATTAATCTTATTTTTTGAAAATTTATCTTTTTGGCTGTTGGTTCAACTATTTTGTTAAAAAGACGTCTTTTTTTGGTTTTTTCAACCAGTAAAAAATTTGTTGTTGAAAATTAGTTTTTCAAACTGAAAATGTAACTATTCCATTTGTTGTCGAATTTTTTTCTTTTTTGGAAAATTCAACTATTTGGTTAAAAATTAAACTGTGTATTTAAGAAAAAACTAATTATTAGAAAATTAACTTGTTTGTGAAAAATTCATAGTGTCGGTTTAAAAATTCAACTGTTTTGTGGAAAATTGATGTATTTTTTTGAAAATTCGTCTTTTTGGGTATGAAATTAATCTTCTTTTTTGAAAATTCATCTTTCTGGCTGTTGGTTCAACTATTTCGTTAAAAACTCGTCTATTCTTGTTCATTTATACTGGTAAAAAATTCTTTTTTTTTTGTTGCAAATTAATTTTTTTAACTGAAAATGTAACTATTCCATTAAATTTTTTTTTTCAAGTTCATCTATTATTGTAGAAAATTTAACTATTTGGTTAAAAATTAAACTATTTACTTGAAATATTAACTAAATGGTACGAAATTAACTTTTTTGTTAAAAATTCATAGTAAAAAAAAACAAATAAAAAAATAATAAATTCATCATTTTGGTTGAGGATTCAGCTACGTTGTTGAAAATTCGTGTTTTTTAATAGAATTCAACCAGTTGAAAATTCGTTTCTTTTTTGTTAGAAATTAATTTTTTTAACTGAAAGTGTAACTATTCCATTTTTGGTTGAAAACTTATATTTTTCAATTGAAAATTCATCTCTCTTGATTGAGAATTACATTATTGGTGAAAAATCCTCTTTGCAGGTTCAAAATTCAACTATTTTGTTGCGTCATCTTTTTTAGTTGAAAATTAAATTCTTTTGTTGAAAATTCGGGTTAAAAATTCACATTCATACATGAAATAAGAAATATTAATTAAGAAAAACTCAACTATTCTGTTAAAAATATAATTATTTTGTCAAAAATTCAATTTTTTCAAGGAATCTTTATTATCATCAGAGAATAACAGAAAATATTTAACGTCTTTTCAGACTAGATGGAGCTATGACAGAAAAATTATTTTGAATCATATTTTTCTGAAAAAAAATCTTCCCTTTCGCTCCGCTGGGAATCGAATCACAGAACTACTGATTTCCGGTCAGGTGCTTTTCCAGTAAGCTACTAGAGAGATCGAGAGGAGAAACTTTTTTTCAGAAATACACGCATTATTTTGCTAGAAAGAAGAAGATCTTTTTTCAGAACAGAATGATTCAAAATAATTTTTCTTGCATAGCTCCATCTAGTCTGAAAAGACGTTAAATATCTTCTGTTACTCTTTAACGATAATACAGATTCCTTGAAGAATTTGATTTGTACCATCTAGCAAAATAATCCGTGTATTTCTGAAAAAAAGTTTCTTCTCTCGATTTCTCTAGTAGCTTACTGGAAAAGCACCTGACCGGAGATAAGTAGTTCTGTGGTTCGATTCCCAGCGAAGCGAAAGAAGATCTTTTTTTAGAAAAAAATGATTTTAAAAAATTCAGTTTTTTTTTTTTAATAAAAAATATCCTAAAATTAGTAACGTATTTTATGGATGTCCCCTTCTATCCTCCTTTAAAAATTTCTTATTTCAGATATTTTCCCCACCATTTCATTAAATCTTAATTGGCACCCTTTTATATCAAATACCTTAGCGAGTAGGAATTTAAGCTTCAAAATTAAATGTCGAGTAATTGCGAAGTTATAGGGTCCTTAGGATTCTGAATAGATCTACGCAGGAGAGATGATGAACGGTGTTAATTAGAGTCGGAATTTTTATTTCAATATTAACATCACGTGAAAATGCTTTAATTATCCATTACTTTGAGAAATTATTTTAATAATTTCCACTTTTTTGTACTGAGTTCGAAATCGGCTAGATAATGGGAAATATTTCTAAAAATTCTAATTATTCACTAAAAAGGAACCTTACATAATGTTAATTACAACAAAGCGATTTAAATTATTTCCTAATTTAAAAACTTGTCACCCCGTTTCTTTAAATAAAAGATTTTTATATTTCGAAAAGACTTGTGTGTTTGGATTTTTGATAAAAAGTTTAAGCAATTTTTTATTTAACAACAAAATCGAGCCTATTTGTTTAAAAATAATAAAACTCTAAATTATTTAAATTAAAATTTTTTAAATAATTAAATATTCTTTAATTTTAAGAGATTTAGACGTCAAAGTTATGCAATTTTGAAGAGCTGCAATTTAAAATTTCTGAATTTTGAAAATATTGAATTACAAATTGTTCAACTTTCAACATTTATAATTTAAAGGTATGTAATTAAAAATTGTTTTCTAACAATTCAATTTTGAAGATTTAAAATTTAAATCTCTTCCATTCAATTTTGAAGATTTAAAATTGAAATCTCTTCAATTTCAAATACACAAAAAATTTTTAATTGTTAAATTTTAATGAGTTTAATGATTTTGATAATCAAATGTCAAGTTTTCAATTCCAAATCTTCTAAATGGCTGAAATTTCGAATGAACATCGTCAAAATTACAGAATTTTAAATTGAGAAACTCAAACTTGTGTAATTTTTAGACTTAAATTGTCAATATTAAAAAAATGTTAATTAAAAAAATTTGCAATTCAAATTTCTACAATTTTAAAGAGTTACAATTGAAAATTCTTGAATTTTAAAAATGCATAAATAATTTTTCAAAAATGTGGAGGACTTTGAAAATAAATATTCCAGTTTTCAAAAGTAAATAATCACGAGTACAGAATATCTTATTGTAAATCATCAAAATTATGAAGTATTCAATGTCAAAAGACTGAAATGTTGGAAAACTTACAATAAAAATTCTTGAATTTTGAATATGTATAATTACGAAATATTCAATTTTCAAGATTTATATTTTAAAGGTATGTAATCTGAAATATATTTTTTTGGAATAGTTCAATTTTAATGATTTATGTAAAATTAAAAATATTTTAAATCCAAAATTTATAAATACAAATTTTTAAATAGAAGAATTGAAGACATTTTGAAATAAAATCGTCAAACTTACAGAATTTTTGATTGTGCATTATCAAAAATGAAAACTATTCAATTTCAAAAAATTCACACATAAAGTTCTAAAATTTGGAAAACTTACGATTAAAAATTCTTGAATTTTGAATATATATAATGACAAAGTATCGAGATTAATATTTTTAAGATATGTAAATTGAGATATTTTTTTGGATAGTTCAATTTTAATTATTGAAACTAAAGAAATCTTTGATTTTCAAGTTTAAAAATAAAAATGGTAAAATATGGATGATTTTGGAAATCAGTAACTACAGATTTGTTAATTAAAAAAATTAAAAACTCTTCCATTTCAAAAGATTTACACGTCAAAGTTCTGCGATTTTGAAAAGTTAGAATTTAACACTTTTCAATTTTGAAAAAATAAAATTACTAATTATTTAATTTGCAAAATTTTTATATCAAAGGTTTGTAATTTGAAACATTATTTTTTGAATAGTTCAATTTCGAAGATTTGAAAATTGAGCTATTAAGAGATTAAGTGCACTGTTCTAAAAATAAATAAATTATAAATTGAATAATTTGTAATTCTATATTTTTAAAATTTTAATTTTAATTCTTCAAAATTTTGGAACTTTAAATTGTGAATCGTTGAAATTGAAGAGTTTTAAAAGTTTACAATTAAAAATTTTAAATTATGCAAGATTGAGAATAAAAAGTTCTTGAATTTTAATTTTCAGAATAATCACAATTTCAAAATTTTTGTTTACACATCTTCGAAATTAAAGAATTTTAAACTGCATTTTGTTGAAATTCCAGAGTTTTCATTTGCAAATCTTCAATATTGTAGAACTTTAAATTGAAAATTTCAAAAATTGAAGATTCTTCCCTCTGAACAATGTACAATTGAAAATTTTGTAATTTTTATGATTGACATTTGAAATTTTTTTTATTTTTTAAGATTTAGAATTGAACACTTGACTGTTGATCTTCAAAATCATAAAAATTCAAGAATTTTGATTTCCACATTTTTAAAATTAAAGAATTTTCAATTATAACTTTTAAAAATTGTAAAACTTCAAATTTTGAATTGCCAAAAATTTTGACAATTCACAAACAAAGTTTCTTCAGTTTGGAAGATTTAGAATTAAAAACTTGAGTTTCGATTTCAAAAATCATCCAAATTCAAAAATTTTCATTTATAAATTTTTAAATAAGAGTTTTCAATTTTACTTCTTCAAAATTACACTATTGCGGAAAAATTTCTGAAATTACATACGTTTGAAATATAAATCTTGAAAATTGAATAATTTGTAATTCTGATTCGAAATTAAGGATTTTACTATTGTAAATTTTTAAAATTTTAGAACTTTTATTTTTGAATCTTTTTGAATTAAATAGTTTTTTATTTTGATAATACATCATTCAAAATTCTGAAATTTTCAGGATTGACTTTCGAAATTTCTTCAATTTGGACGACTTAGAATTAAATACTTGACTATTAATTTCCGAAATCATCCAAATTTAAGAATTTTGATTTGAACATCTTTAAAATTAATGAATTTTCAATTGTAACTTTTGAAAATTGTAGAGCTTCGAATTTCAAATAAGTGAAATTGAATTTTTTTATTTTTATAATTTACAATTAAAAATTATACAAATTTCAAGTTTGACAATTAAAATTTCCGTAATTATGATAATTTATTTCCGAAATTTCTTCAGTTTAGAAGATTTAGAATTCAAAACTTGACTCTTGATTTCCAACATCATCAACCGAATTTTATTTATACATTTCAAAGTTAAAATTTTTTCAATTTCAAATCCTAAAAATTTTGAACAATTCGAAAAAAATTCTCAAATTACATGCCTTTAAAATCTAAATCTTGAAAAATAAATTATTTGTAATTCTATATATTCTCAAAATTCAAAAATTTTAAATTGTTACTTTTCAAAATTGCAGAAATTTGATGTCTAAATGTTTTAAAATTGTAGAATTTTTAATTTTGACAATTTTCAATCAACAATTCTGTAGTTTTGATTCTTTTTATTCTAAATTTGTTTAACTTTGAAGAATTAAAATTGAACACTTGACTCTTGATTTTCAAAAGCACCCAAATTTGAGAACTTTTATTTATAAATTTTGAATTTAAAGTGTTTTTAATTTTAAATCATTAAAATTGAGCTATTCCAAAAAAATATTTCAAATTACATACCTTCAAAATATAAATCATGAATATTAAATACTTTGTAATTATATATATTTAAAATTTAACAATTTTCATTGTAAGTTCTAAAATTTTCATAAATGTTATGAATAATTTTTAAAAAATTGAATAGGAAGACTTAGAATTAAAAAATTGAATATTTATTTCTTAAATCATTCAAATTGAAAAAATTTGATTTATACATTTCAAAATTTAAGAATTTTCAATTTCAAATCTTTAAAGTGGTGGAATTTGGAAGATTTAGAATTGAAAACTTAATTTTTGATCATAAAAATCTTCAAAATCATCCAAGTTAAAAAAATTTTATTTATTTATATTTAAAAATGAAGAAATTTCAATTTTAACTCTTCAAAATTGTAAAACTTTGAATTTTAAATCTTCAAAATTACAAATTTTTCAATTCTGACATTCTAAAACCCAAAATTATTCAAGTTTTAAATTTTACAATTCAAAATTCTGTAACTTTAACGAGTATCATTTAAAGTTTCTTCAATTTGGAAGATTTAGAATTGAAAACTTGACTCTTGATTTCCAGTCATCAAAATCATCAATGAATTTGTATTTATAAATTTTAAAATTAAAGAGTATTCAATTTTAATTTTTAAAAATTGGACTATTAAAAATATTTTAAAAAATGTTTTAAATTATATACCTTCAAAATATAAATCTCAAAAATTGAATGATTTGTAAATATTTGTTTTCAAAATTTAAGAATTTTAAATTGTATCTTTTCAAAGTTACAGAACTTTGATGTCTAAATCTTTTACTATAATTGAAGACTTTTTAATTTTGAAAATTTTAAACTAAAAACTCTGTAATTTTGATGATTCACTTTTGAAATTTATTCAATTTAGAACACTTGGAATTGAAAATTCGACTTTTGATCATCAAAATCATCAAAGTTAAAAAAGCCTTATTTATTTATCATTAAAATTAAACAATTTTTGACTTTAATTCTTCAAAATTGTAGAGGTCTTAATAGAAAATTCATCTTATTGGTTGAAAATTGATCTTTTTGGTTGAAAATTTATCTTTTTTAATAGAAATTAGATCTTTCTAGGTGTAAATTATACTATTTAGTTGAAAATTTATAGTAATTTTATTGTAAATCAATTTTTTTACTAAAAATTAAACTATTCTATTTTTAGTTGAAAATTTACCTGTTCTAAGTGAAAATTCAACTATTCGTTGAAAATCCGCCTTTTTTGGTAGAAAAGTTCTCTCATTAGTTGAAAATTCATCTCTTTGGTTGAAAATTCATTTCTTTGGTTGAAAATTTAACTATTTTGTTAAAAATTTAACTGTTTTGTTGGAAAATTTGTTTCTTTTTCGTTGAAAATTTATTTCATTAACTGAAAATTTAACTATTTCATTTTTGGTAACAAAAGATCTTTTTAGTTGAAAATTCATGTACTTGGTTAAAAATTATTATTTTTTTAGTTGAAGATTCATAATTTTAGTTAAAACTTCACTTTGAATATTCCATTTTTGATGGAAAATTTACCTTTTTTGATAGAGATGTAATCTTTTTCGTTAAAAAATTATCTGTTTTTTTGTAGAAAATTGAGCTATTCTATTTTTTGTTAAGAATTCATTTTTATTGGTGGAAAAAAAACTATTCAGTTGAAAATTAGTTTTTCTTTTGTTGGGTTGAAGATTCTACTATTTGGTCCAAAATGCATATTTTTTGTTGAAAATTCATCATTGCAATTAAAAATTAATTTCTATGGTTAAAATTTTTTTGCGTTTTAGTTGAAAATTAATTTTTTTAACTGAAGATGCAACTTCCATTTTTTTTGTAACCACATTTTTTTTTGCTGAAAACTCGTTTTTTTTATTAAAATTTACTTTTCAAACTGCAAACTGAATTAATCTATTTTTGTTTGTAAATGAAACTTTTTGAATCAAAAATTTATATATTTTTTCGAAAATATATCTTTTTTGGCAGAAAATTCATCTTTTGCGTTTAAAAATGAATTATTTTTTGAGAATTTTTTTTTGTTCCAAATTGATTGTTATTTTAACAGAAATTTTAATTCTTCCATTTTTTTGTGAAAAAATCATTTTTTTATGAAAAGAAAACTATTTTTATGAAAAGTCGTTTCTTTCGGTTGAACATTTATTTTTCTAACATTTCGAATACTCTAATTCAACCATCCTATTATTTTGTTAAGAATTCATTTCCTTGTCTGAAAAAAAACTATTCAGTTAAAAATTCGTTTTTTTTTGTTGATAGAAAATTCATCGTTTGGTTTGAAAATTCTACTATTTGGTCCAAAATGCATATTTTTTGTTGAAAATTCATCATTGTAATTAGAAATTAATTTCTCTGGTTAAAAAAGCGTTGCTTTTTAGTTGAAAATTAATTTTTTCAACTGGAATTTAACTTCCATTTTTGCTTGAAAATTTATATGTTTAGTTGAAAATTAATTTTTTTCTGAAAACTCGTTTTTTGATTAAAATTTACTTTTCTAACTGCAAAATGAATTATTCTATTTTTTGTTTGTAAATTTATCTTTTTTTGTTAAATATTTATATACTTTTTGGAAAATGTATCTTTTTTGGTAGACGTTTCATCTTTTGGGTTTAAATTGAATTATTTTGTTGAGAATTTTTTTTTATGTTCAAAATTGATTGTTATTTTAACTGAAATTTTAATTCTTCTATTTTTTGTTAAAAAATCATTTTTTTTTATGAAAAAAAAATATTTTGTTGAAAATTCGTTTTTTCGGATTTTCCTAACATTTTAAATATTCTAATTTTGTTTGAAAATTGGTCTTTCCTAGATGAAAATTCATGTATTTTGTTGAAAATGAGTCTTTTTTGGTAAAAAAATTAATCTTTTGGGTTGAAAATTCAACTACTTGTTTAAAAATTCATATTTTTGGTTGAAGATTCATCATTTTAGTTAAAAATTAATTTCTTTTGTTGAAAATTGATCTTTTTGACTTGAAAATACAACTAAAAAGTTTTTGAAGTATATTTCGAAACAAATTTTTTTTGCATTAACAATATTAATTTTCTAGGTGTATGAATTATTTCATACCTAGAAGAATTTAGAAACTGGTATATTGTAGCAACCTTTGACTTCTTTTATCATTTAAATTTAGCGCCCTTTCCAATTTGAAGCGTTATATTTGCCCGCGAAATTTAAATACATATTAAACCTTTTTTTAAAAATCGAAACGTGATTTGAAAAAATTGGTTTAGGACTTTCGTATAAGAGAAAGTATTGACAAAATACTCTTGACTCGTTAGATCCATTAAGAGTTCATTGCATTAAATGCCGATCGATGGACTTAAGTGGCTTTGAGTTTGGCCCGATGGCTTCTTTTCGTGTCCAACCTTTCTAATCTTAGTTCAGGGAAATAAATTATTTTAGTTCAACTACGACAGCTTTTAACATGATTGGAAAACAAATACCTGTGCAATTTTTTTTTCTCACGCAATTTTTGAATTAATTTATAGAATTAATATTGATAAAGTTTTGTATTTCAGAGTATCTAGTATCTATGTAAAATGATAGAAAAGAAAAGATACGACAAGATTTCAAATAATTGGTGAAAATTAATATTTGAAATTATAGATATTAAGCCAAACAAATGAATTTTCATTAATATAGTCCAATTTTCAACAAAATAGTTGGGTTTTTAAGAAAAAGAGATTAATTTTAAACCAACAAGTTGAATTTTTAAACAAACGGGATGATATTTCTTTCAAGAAGGATAATTTTCTTCTAAAAAAGAACCGTCTTCCACCAACTAGATGAATTTGAAACTAATAAAAATAAATTTTAAATTAAATTTTCAGTTGAAAAAATTTATTTTCAACTAAAATATACGAATTTTTAGCAAAATAGTTCAATTTTCACTCAAGGTGGTGAATTTCCCACCAGGAACATTAATTTTCAACCAAAAAAGAAGATTTTTTAAACAAATAGTTGCATTTTTAACAAAAAAGAATAATTAAATTTTTAGTTGAATAATTAATTTGCCACTAAAAAATAAGATTTTTTAACGACATAGTTCAATTCCCAAACAAAGAGGTTAATCTTCAAAAAAAAATTTGTTAACCAAGTAGTCGAATTTTGATCAAATAGTTGAATTTTCAACAAAAAGAGATGATTTTTTAACCAATAGTTTCATTTTCAACCAAAGGGGATGATCTCAACAACAAAAATTTAACAATGTCGTTGAATACTTAATCAAGAAGTTGAATTTTTAATTAAAAAATATGAATTTTTCACCCAGAACAATAATTTTCTACAAAAAATTAATTTTCAGAAAATAAATTAATTTTGATTAAAATAGTTGAATTTTCGACTAAAAAAGATCAATTTTGAACCAAAAATGGAATGGATGAATTTTCTGTTAAGAAAATTAGTTTTTAACAAAAAGATACGAATTTTTAAAAAAAGCTCTTCACCTGGGGTGCTTGCTAGAGAGATTGATCAGCAAACTGGGAGTAACGCTTACATCGAAAGGGATTTAACTTAATAGCATAATTTAGATAATAATAATGATAATAATAATTGTTATATTTTTAACCAGAGGATCATCTCCAACAAAAAATTTTTTCACAATGTGGTTCAATTTTCAATCAAAGAGGTGAATCTTCAACAAGAAAAAAATAATTTATTAACAAAGTAGAATCTTCAACTGAAAAAGATCAATTTTCAACCAAAAATTTAATAATTACATTTTCTGTCAAAAAAATTAATTTTTAGTAAAATAGTTAAATTTTTGACCAAGGAGGACAATCTTCAGAAAAAAAAATGTAAGAAGATGAATTTTCTACCAACAACATTAATTTTTTTTCTACCAAAAAAGACGCATTTTCATCAAAATCGTTGAATTTTCAACTAATAATGATAAATTTCAAACCAGAAATTAAACAGATAAATTTTCACTTGAAAAAATTAATTTTTAACCAAAAAAAAACCTTTTTTATGAATTAGTTCAATTTTTACCCAAAGCGGTGTATCTCCATCAAAAAAAAATTTCTAAGAAAGTAGTTTAAATTTCAAACAAGTATTTCAATGCTCAATCAAAAAATAATAATTTTTAACCAAATCACATCAAACAAAATACATCAATTTTTAAACAAATAGTTGAATTTTCAACTAAGAAAGATCATTTTTCAACCAAAAATGAAATGGTTACATTTACGGCCGGAAAAATTAATTTTCTGCTTAAAAATACGAATTTTTAACTGTATATTAAAATTTTCAACCAAAAAAAGTAAATTTAAAAAAAAATGAGGAATGTAGTACAACTTTTAATCAAGTAGTGAAATTTTCAATAAGAAAAAAAGAATTATTAATTAAATGATTTAGTTTTTCACCAAAAAGATGAATTTTCCACCAAATAGTTAAATTTGCAACTATCAAAAATCAATTTTGAACCGAAAATAATATGGTTAAATTTTCTGCTAAGAACAAATTTAAAAAAAAAAAGATAAAATTTTAACAAAATAGTTGAATTTTCAGCCAAAGAAATAAATCACTAACAAGAAAATTAATTTTTAACCGAGAAAATTAATTTTCAGTCGGAAAGGATAACCTTTTAACTAAATAGTTGGATTTTCAACAAAATAACTAAATTTCCAACCAAATAAAAACAAAAATTTTACCAAAAAAGGTTTTACTTGTATATAAAAAACCGAAGAATTTTCAACAGAATAGTTGAATCCTCAAACAAAAATATTAATTTTTAACCAGAAAAGGTTTAATTTCAAGCAAAAGAGTTGAATTTTCGAAACAAAAGAACGAATTTTATGAAAGAGTTAAGTTTTTAACCTGAAGATATAAATTTTCAAAAAAATAGTTAAATCCTTAACCAAAACAGAATACTTCTAAACCAAACTATTGCGGCTTCCCAAAAAATATGAAAAAGGAAGGAATTTTTCAACCAAAAAGACAAGCAAGGGCAATATTTTTAATAATTTTTTGATATTGATATTTTAAGTTCAGAATTAATATTTTTGTTGAGCATAATAGAGAATTAATAAAATCGTTTTATTTCTAATTAAAAAACGGAGAGTATAAACTGAAACTGTTCAAAAATTGATAATCTTGTTCAAATTATAAGGATTATTATTTTAAAATACTGATTTTTGTGGCATAAAACTAATGTAACCTGAAATTGTTAAAAAAATAAGAAACTTGAAAATCTAATGATTTTTGTTTATAAATGTCAATATTCGTATTCTTTGTTCATGCGCGGCGGGCGAAAAATTTCCGTTTATTCTCCTAGGGCGAAAAAAAGTTAAAGAAGTACGCTTCAAGGCGAAAGAAAAGAAAAAAAGTAATTATTTTCCGTTCGCCTCGCAACCTTTCAAAATACAAATTTGAGAAAGAAATTGAATTTTTTTATTAAATTAGATCAAAATTGTTTAAAAAATCCAATGTTGCGCGCTTAGCCCCGGTCTTCCCTAAAATTTTTATTTTGTAGATGGGAACACAGATTTTTAATTTGTGTGAAGATTATGAAAATTTTCTAACATTTTATTAATAATAATTCAAAAATATGAACTTTCTTAACATTGATTCCATATAATCAATATTTTGATTTTAATATGCCTATGTATTTGTTACGGCAGGGGGGGGGAGGTCCTTCACTCATGTACGGAATTATTGCAAATTCGCAAAAACTTTCTCCTGAAGATTATCTTTTTAGTTATAAATTTTATTATTTTGTTGAAAATTTAACAATTTTCCTAAAAAGACATCTTTTTTTTTCAAATTCAACTGTTTAGTAGAAATATTGCATCTTTCTTAGACAAAAATGCAACTGTTTTGTTGAAAATTCAACTATTTCTTAGAAAATTTACTTTTCGTTTAAAATTTGTATTTTGCTGTAGAAAAATCTATTGAAATCCTTTTGGATGAAAATTCAACTCTATTTTTTTAAATTTGTCTTTTTGATTCCAAAATTCACCTGTTTTAGTAGAATTTTCATTTTTCTTGGACAAAAATGCAACTGTTTGGTTGAAAATTCAACAATTTTGTTGAAAAGTGATACTTTTTGGTTGTAAATTCTGCTCTTTTGTTGAAAATTTAACTATTTTGTAGAAAATTTACTTTTTGGTTGAATTTAACATTTTGGTGTTGAAAAGAGTACTTTTTTGGATGAAAATTCAACTATTTTTTTGAATTTTTTTTTTTTCAAATTAAAAATTCATGTGTATTAA